>JAGIQG010000024.1:41467661-41680161 GCA_024679065.1 Sphyrna mokarran
CCCATAGAACAATAGAAAATTACAGCTCAGAAACAGGCCTTTTGGCCCTTCTTGGCTGTGCCGAACCATTTTTTGCCTGGTCCCACTGACCTACGCTTGAACCATATCCCTCCACACCCCTCTCATCCATGAACCCATCCATGTTTTTCTTAAAAATGGCCCTGCATTTGCCATTTTATGCAGTAGATCTCCACAATCCCACCACTCTCTGCATGAAGAATCCCCCCCTAATATTCTCTTTAAATTTTTCCCCTTTCACCCTTAACCCATGCCCTCTGGTTTTTTTTCTCCCCGAGCCTCAGTGGAAAAAGCCTGCTTGCATTCACTCTATCTACACCCATCAAAATCTTACACACCTCTATCAAATCTCCCCTCATTCTTCTACACTCCAGGGAATAAAGCCTTAACCTATTCAATCTCTCTCTGTAACTCAGCTTCTCAAGTCCTGGCAACATCCTTGTGAACTTTCTCTGCACTCTTTCAACCTTTACATCCTTCCTGTAACTAGCTGACCAAAACTGTACACAAAACTCTAAATTCAGCCTCACCAATGCCTTTTCCAATCTTACCAAAGAACTCCAACTTGTATACTCAATACTCCAATTTATAAAGGCCACCCTTGCTGGGTCTGACCTCACCTGACCTTTGTCAGGGGTACCCATCTACACTGATGTTGTTTATTTTTTGCAGATGTCAATCTGATCTGTTTTCTTGGCTATTTTTAGCAGTGGTTCACCATTGCTTTCCACTGTACTGTGGGTTTAGTCACTGATTATTTGACTGCTGTGGTGGGTAGCACCACGATCCATTGGCAGGTCTGACACACCAAACCTGACAGTAAAGCCATAACGTAGAACAACAGTGGGGAATATTTAAAACAGTGTTAATCACAGGGCAGCGAAAATATATTCCACCAATAAGAAAGAACAAATGAAACATTGGTGGAACTTCTTGGGTGACTAAAGACACAAGAGAACAACCTAGGGCAAGTGAGAGTGTAAAGAAGGTTCACCAGGAAGTTGCCTGGCCTGGAGTATGGTGGCTTTGAGGAGTGGTTGAATAAACTTGGATTATTTTTGCTGAAAAACAAAAGTTGAAGGGAAACCTGATAGAGATTTACAAAATTATGAGACACCTAGACAGAGTGGCTAGTCAGAAGCTTCTTTCCAGGGAGCAAGTGTCAATTATCAGGGGGCACAGGTTGATGGCGAGAGGGGAAAAGTTTAAGGGAGATGCGTGGGGGAAGTTTTCCAATGTGCACCAGGGGAGATGGTGGAAGCCGACACATTAGCAAGGTTTAAGATAAATGGATAGGGAATAGAGAAATATAGACCGAGTAAGGACAGTAGGTTTTTTTAACTTTAGTTGGGGCATCTTGATCAGCAAGGGCTTGGAGGGTCACAGGGCCTGTTCCTGGGCTGTACTTTGTTTTCCTTTGCTCTTGGAAAGAGGCAGATATTTAGTGCGTAGACAGCAGAGGAGCACAGGGTAAGAGATGATACGAAAAGATAAGCAGGAAAGTCAAGGAACAGTGAGGTAGACAAAGAAGAAACTACCAAATTAAATGATTAAGGAACACAAACAAAACAGTAAAATATAGACAACATCAATAAACAAAGCAAGCTGTGATGGCAGTAGGGACCATTAATAGATAGAAGAATATCACAAGCAACCATCAAGAAATGCCAGAAACATTAAATGATTTGTTATTATCAGGTCCCCTTTGTCTATTACTTGTTTCACTGCAACTGTTTTTCTTAAATTGAACATTGGGTAATTCAGTGAGAGTTTAGGTGATGTGACTATAAAGCACACACACACACACACACACGCACACATACACACACACACGCACCACGCACCACATCACCACACCCCAACACACACCACACGCACACACACCCACGACACACACACACGCACGATCCACCCACACACACACACACGCACACACAAACACAACAGCAGACACACACACGCACACACACGCACAGCCCACGCGCACACGCACACTACCCAACACGCACACCACTTAAGCACGCACTACACCCACACACACTCACACAAACACACACGCACACCCCCACCCACGCACCGCATCACACACCGCACACACACACACTCAACACCTCTCCCCCACCACACGCCACACATTCCGCACAACAACAGCACACGACGACACGCCACAACAGCCACACACCGCACGCACACATCACGCACGCACACACACTGACAAGCCTCCCAGCACACACACGCACACACACACTGCACAAAGACACGCACACACACACACGCACCACAACACATCGCACACACACACATCTCACACCACACACACAACACGCACTACACACACACGGCACACCAACATGAACTCACACACACGCACACACCTGCCACACTCACTCACACTACGCACATGCCCACAACACACGCAATACGCACACACACTCACTTGCACACACACACACACACACTCACACTTCACTACACGCGACACGGACACTCACACACACACGCAACGCACCTAACGCACACTCACACTTACGCACACTGCACACACACACACTCACACACAAACACCACGCACACAACACATCGACTCGCACCAACACCACAGCACGCACACTACACACGACGCACGCCCACACACACACGCACACACACAACAACACACACTCCCACACACACTCCACACCACACCACGCGCACTTACGATGTCAAACACACGCACACAATACGCACGCACGCACACACACGCCACACGCAACACACCCCACACAGCACGCACACACACACACGCACACAACACACCGCACACACGACACACATCAGACACCACACACATAACGCAACGCACACACACACGCACGCACACACACGCGCCGCACAACAACGCACACACACGCGCACACAACAACGCACACACACACGCGCACACGCACGACACACGCACTTCACGTCACCACACTCACACACACTACTCACACACACACACGCCAACGCAACTGGCACACACCCATGCACGCCCCTCACACAGACACACACACGCACACACAACGCACACACACACACACGCACTAAGTACACACACACAACAGCACACACACACACACGCACACAACACGCACTCACACACACAACACACGTCACGGCACGCACGCACACTACACACACGCACGCACTACACACACACACTCTACGCTACACACACGACTCAACACACCCACGCACCACACACCACACACACACACTCGCAACACCCTTCACGGCATCGCACACACACACGCACACACACACACGCACGCACACACACAAAGCACACACCATACCCCCCGCAAAAAACCCCACACAACAGCACGCACTACCACACGCCGCACACTACACTCAACGCACCACACAAAACTCACTGCACACACCAACGCACGCCACACGCATCGCACTGCGCGCACGCACACCGCGCACGTCACGGCACACTCGACGCACGCACGAGATCGCACGCAGACACACAACACTGCACACACACACATACGCACACACACACACGCAACGACTGACACACAACTCACACACACACGACTGCCGCATACACACACACACCACCACACGCGCACCACACACGCACACACACGCAACAGCCACAGATACGCTGCCACACACACGCACACCACAACGCAAACGACACACACACACGCACCACAACACGCACGACACACACGCACGCACACCACACACGCACCACTACACACACACGCACGCTACTTACACGCGCACGGCACACTACGCACGCGGACCACCGCACTCACACACGCACGGCCCGACGCGCACACGCACGCAAACCACTTCACGCACA
Source organism: Sphyrna mokarran (assembly GCA_024679065.1). Lineage (NCBI taxonomy): Eukaryota > Metazoa > Chordata > Chondrichthyes > Carcharhiniformes > Carcharhinidae > Sphyrna > Sphyrna mokarran. The sequence continues at coordinate 41,471,515 of JAGIQG010000024.1, forward strand.
CAGGCACACACCAGCCGCAACGTGCTACACACAGATGCACACACGGCGACGCACACACACTCACAACACAGACGTCGCACGGATACACACGCACACAACGCACGACACGCACACACACCGCACAACACGCACACACACACTTGGCACGCATCCCACACACACGCACGATGCACACAGCACGCACTCACACACACAAAACACACCACCACACACACTCACACACGACAAAACACACACACGCACGCAACACGCACACGCCAAACACACCACGCCACACACACACTCACACACACACTACGCACACTACACACACGCACACAAACACTTACGCACACACACACCACGACACTACACGCCACACACAACGCACACACACACCACAAAAACCGGCCCCCCACCGGCCCAAAAAAAACCCACACACACACACGCAAACACAACACCACACACACGTAGTTCCCCCCCAAAAAAAAACAAAAAAAAAAAACACACACGAACTCACACACACACACGCGCGCACACACCTAGCACACGCACACACACAGCGGGCTTTTTGTTCATCACCACACACACTCACACACTCACTACACCACACAAACTCACTCAACACACACACTCACACACCACTCACACACGCACACACGCACTACACACACACATACACTCACCTCACACACACATGCACTCACCGCACCAACACACACGCACACTACGCACACACACACACGCACGCACACACACACACTCACCACACACCGGCACCTACACAACACATCACACACACACACACGCAAACACACACACATACACGCACTCACCACAACAACTCATCGCACACATCAACGGCGCCACACACGCACACACACGCGCACAGTACCCACAGCACAATACACAGCGCCACACACACTCACACACTCACCGCGCACCACGGCACTATTGCCCGCCACACGCCACACACACGCACACACACACCGCACACGCCGCACCACACCACATGCAACGCATCGTCACAAACAGACACAACGAGGACACGCACCTACACGCACACACACACACATGGCACGACGCAACGAACACACCACACTCACACAACTAGTCTCACTGTCCACACACCACCAAACTCACGCACGCACGCACACACACACACTCACACACACGCACGACGACAGCTACACAGGCACGCACGCACACACACACGCACACAACACACGCACAGCAACACACGCAACCACAACACGCACACACACACACGCACGCAACGACACACAACCTCACACACACACACGCACACAACGCACCACACAGACACACGCACACATCACTACGCACACACACACACACGCACGCACACACACGCACCCGCACACCAACACACGCACTGCACACACACGCACGCACACAACAGAACACAATACGCACGCACACGCAAACATGCATTCAGCGCATGAGCACGGCAACAACGCGGCTACTTCAACGCACCCCTGCACAAGCACTCACAACGCAAGCGACACACACATAACGCAAACACACAAGCTCACACACACACACGCACCACACACACGCACACACACAACACGCACACCACACACCAACTACACACACATCGCACACACAACAAGTCGCACACACACCGCGCACTTGACACACACGCACACACAGAACACACGCGCGCACACTTACCATGCACACACACATGCACACACACCACACAAACCACACACACACGCCACTACACGCACACACACACTCCGCACATCACCACACCGCACACACACAACACACTCACCACAACACGACGGCCACGCACACCACGCACACCACACACCGCACTCACACACACGCACCGCACTGCTCCACAGTGCACGCTACGCACTCACTACGCACACACGACACGCAGACGCACCACATTCACATCTACCACTGGCACAACACAAAGACTCACCACAGCCGCAACACGCACACACAACTCACGCCTGCACACACACGACATTCACACTACGCATGCACCCACACCGCGCAGCTCGACACGCATGCACATTCACACTGTGCACACACTCGCCTAAGCGACCAACATCACAACGCACACACGCACTCACACACGCACGCCACACGCACGCTCTACATACACACCTGCACGCACAGCGCACGCACGTGCACACACACGCACACACAACGCGCACACACACGCGCACTCCACACCGCACAACTATAACGCGCACACCCCTCGCACACGCACGGGCACACAACGCACTTACACCACCGACACACACAAATGCACGCACACACACACGCACACACACACACTACACAACACAAGCAAACAACACGCACCACACACACACACACACACACCACACACACACGCAACACACACACTCACACACCACCCCGACTCACACACATACACACACCCACACGACGCACACACACACGCGCCCACAACGACACACCCACGCACACACACACCCACACACACACGCACACAAAAACGCACAGCACAAACACACAACACACACACACACACACACGCCACCCATACGCACACACACGCACCACAACGCACGCCACACACGCACGCACGCGCACAAACACACACCGAGCACACAACACACGCACCACACACTCACAGCACACACACGGCGCACAACCACACATCAACACAAACACAACAACCCACAACCGAACACACACACGCACACACACACGCACACACACACGCACACGCACGCACATACACACACACACGCGTACACACACACATACACACACACACATACACATACACACACACGCACACACACAAACAAAGAACAAAGAACAACACAGCACGGGAAACAGGCCCTTCGGCCCAACGAGCCCACGCCGCCGTCCTAACGTCTTAATGACACATAGAGACCAATATAGGGACAATTTGTTACCCAATCAGCCTAACAGCACATTTTTGGGATGTGGGAGGAAACCGGAGCACCCGGAGGAAACCCATGCAACCACGGGGAGAACGCGCAAACTCCCGCAGACACAGGCCCAAATCCATGTGTCTGCACAGCAACAGCGATAGTCTCTGAGCTGTCATGTTGCCCATCAGATGGTCCAGTTTAAGCATACACTAACGACTTGAAGCACTAGGCCACTCCTGAAGCAACATCCAAGAGCAGCCCTCGCACGACCTGCCGCATGCATGCACCTTGTTGGTCAACAAGGTGGACCGAATTGCCTGTGGAAACAAATAAGACTTAATTAACATGCTAAAAAAACTAAGACATTCCCGAGACGAAACTAAAAGATAGTCTACTACTATTTGGTCCTCCCGATATTCAAACAGTCCTGCTATATCCCTCTATCTGCAGACCGCTCATGTGGCTGTCCAAGAGACCCTTAAACAACCCTAGCGTGCCTGCTCCCACCACCTTACTCGGCAGTGCATTCCACACCCCCACTACCCTTTGTGTGAAAAACTGGCCTCTAATATTCGTCTTATACATAGCCCCCCTCACCCTGAGCCCGTGACCCCTCGTTCTATCCATTTCTAATGGTGGAAAAAGCTTACCACCATTTACTCTATCTATACCCCTCATAATCTTATATACCTCTAAAAGATCCCCTCTCAGCCGACGTCTTTCAAGGGAAAACAACCCCAGTGTTTTCAATCTTTCCTCGTAAGACAGCCCTTCCATACCAGGCACATCCCGGTAAATCTCCTCTGCACTCTCTCCAGGGCCTCTCATCCTTCCTGTAGTATGGCGACCAGAACTGGACGCAGTACTCCAGATGAGGCCTAACCAACGTTCTATACACCTGCAACATCAAACTCCTACTCTTGTATTCTATACCCCTTCCTATGAAGGCTAACATACCATACGCTTTCTTTATCACCTTCTCCACCTGTACTGACACCTTCAGAGACTTGTGAACCTGCACCCCCAGGTCTCTCTGCGTCTCTATACTCCGGATAGTTTTACCTTTTATCCTATAACTCCCCTCTACATTATTCCGGCCAAAATGCATCACCTCGCATTTATCCGGATTAAATTCCATTTGCCATCTATCTGCCCAATCTACCAGCCTATCTATGTCATGTTGTATTGCCACACACCACCGCACACACATGCACACACACACCATACACACAACACCGCACACGCACACATACACACAGACACACCGCACGCACACACACTCGCACACACATACACGCACACACACACACACACACATCACACACATACACACACACACGGACACACACATACCACACACACACACACACACACACACATACACACACACACACATACACACAGACATGCATGCCACACACACATCCACATGTACGCACGCACATACGTACGCATGCACACATACATACACATATACACACGCACACACACAAACACACACACGCATGTGCACTGACACACACGTACACACACACGTACGCATGCACACACACACGCACTCACACAAGCACACACATATACGCACACACACGCACGCACTCACACAAGCACACACATATACGCATACACACACAAACACACACACACAAACACACACACACACATATACGCACACACACCACACACACACCACACACACAACACACACACACATACGCACACACACATATGCACACACACACAAACACACACACATATACGGACACACACACACGCAACACACACACATACACACACAGAACACACAAACACCACACACACACAGAAACACACACACACACACACACATATATGCACACACACATACACACACACAAACACACACATATACATATACACACAAACACACACATACACACACACATACACATACACACACACACATACACACACACACACATACACACAGACATGCATGCACACACACACATACACACATGTACGCACGCACATACGTACGCATGCACACATACATACACATATACACACACACACACACAAACACACACACGCATGTGCACTGACACACACGTACACACACACGTACGCATGCACACACACACGCACTCACACAAGCACACACATATACGCACACACACGCACGCACTCACACAAGCACACACATATACGCATACACACACAAACACAAACACACACACAACCACACACACACACACACATATACGCACACACACACACAAACACACACACACACACACACATACACAAACACACACGTACACACACACACAGATACACAAACACACACACACAACACACACACACACACATCACACACACACACAAACACACACACACACACACACATACACACACACACACATACACACAGACATGCATGCACACACACACACATGTACGCACGCACATACGTACGCATGCACACATACATACACATATACACACGCACACACACAAACACACACACGCATGTGCACTGACACACACGTACACACACACGTACGCATGCACACACACACGCACTCACACAAGCACACACATATACGCACACACACGCACGCACTCACACAAGCACACACATATACTCACACACACACCACAAACACACACACACACACATATACGCACCACACACCCACACAAACACACACACACACATACGCCACACACACACACACATATACGCACAACACACACAAACACACACACACACACACAAACACACACACACATATGCACACACACACACAAACACACACACATATACGGACACACACGCACACACACACAAACACACACATACACACCAACACACAAACACACACACACAAACACACACATATATGCACACACACATACACACACACATATGCACACACACATACACACACACAAACACACACATATACATATACACACAAACACACACATACACACACACACATATACGCACACACACACAAACACACACATACACACACACAAACACACACATACACACACACACACACACACACACACATACACACACTTATATTGTCTTAAAAAAAAGAAGAGAACTGATTTTATTGTACTTTTCCCAGTCTAAGTAAAATGATAAAAAGCTTTGACACACTCAGTTCTTCAATTGAGAATACCACAACCTGCAAGTTTCCCTCCAAGTCACTCACTATCCTAACTTAGTCATAGAGTCATAGAGGTTTACAGCACGGAAACAGGCCCCCTGGCCCAACTCTTCCATGTCACACTTTTTATAAACCCATAACCTAACCCCAATTGCCCGCATTTGGCCCATATCCCTCTTTACCCATTGTACCCAGGTAACTGTCTAAATGCTTTTCAAAAGACAACATTGTACCTGCCTCGACAACTACCTCTAGCAGCTTGTTCCAGATACTCACCACCCTCTGTATGAAAGAATTGCTCCTCTGGACAGTTTTGTATCTCTCACCTCTCACTTTAAACCAATACTCTCTAGTTTTAGACTCTTTGGGAAAAGATATTGACTATCGAGCTGATTTGTGCCCCTCATCATTTTATACACCTCTGTAAGATCACCCCTCAGCCTTTTACACTCCAAAGAAAATGTCCCAGTCTATCCAGCCTCTCCTCAATCCATCAAGTCTGGAAATGTATTGTTCTTTCGCCATTGCTGGGTCAAAATCCTGCAACTCTTTCCCTAACAGTGCCTACACCACATGCAGTCCTATAGATAGTTCACCACCAGCTTCTGAAGAGCAATTAGGGATGGTCAATAAATGCTGGCCGAGCCAATGAAATGCCCCCATATATGAACTAAAACAACGCACAAAAATAGATTACGGGGTGCGGGAAAGATTGACTGATTTAACATCCAATAAAATTACAGAGCTATACTGCTCTTGAAGATTGGTGACTGGGTTAGATGAGCCTGGACTTGCCAATGCTGCTGGCATTGAGGTGGTTTGAAGGTACAAATGGATGACCTATCTGTTCTTCTGATGATAGAAACTACTGGTTAGAGTTCTTTTTGTTTTGAAGAGTCAAAAATTGCAGACAGGATTAAAAACATACAAGTTGAATAGAGAGAGAAAGAGAGAGTGAGAGAGAGCACAAAGGAACCCACACAGGGTCTTGTCCCGTCAGCATCTCAGTTTCTTGTCCTTATCTGCAGAGAAAATAGGTGCTTAAACACACAAAGGTGTGTCTTGTCACAAGATACTTTCTTACCAGCTAACCACTGACCCAAATATGGTCAGGGATAGTGTATTCACATTCTAACTTGATTAAATCATGTCTGAAAATTCTTCTCCCAGCCAATGATAGTGTTTAATGTTTAACCAGTTGAGTGCTCAGATGATTGGATGCTTTGCTAGTAAGATAGAAGATGGCTTCCATTCACACCCCTCCACAGCTATTGTTCCCATGACACTAGGCAAGGAAAAGCAAGGTGTTCTTGGCCTATGTTTATCCTTTAAACAACAAATTATTGAAAGAGGTTTCAGCTTGCTTCAGAACTATTTAACATCATTTATATAGATTGATTGGAGAAGTGTAGACTGTTTTCTTCAGAAGATCGAGAGGAGATTTGATACAGGTGTTCAAAATCATGCAGATCAGGAGGGAATAGATAGAGAGAAACTGCTCCCATTGGTGAAAGGATTGAGAGCAAGAGGGTCTAGATTTAAGCAATGATGACTTGAGGAAAATGGTGAGTTGTTAGGATCAGGAATGCACTGTCTGGGAGTGTGTGGGCTCTTTAAATGTCAAGCCAAATAAACAAACTCATGTTAAAGGGGCAGCTCCCCAAAAGGAAACAGCTGGAACAAAATCAAAGTACAAAGGGAACTCAGAAAACATCAAATTAAAGTGTGCTTATTAGAATCAACAGTGCACCCCAGCCCCTGCGGTGCCCAGTGGGCACAGAAGGCATCAACTGCAGTGGACACCGTGGACACTGCACGTTCCCTGTCCATGGACACCTGGCCACAAACCTAGCCGCAGTAAAGAGGCAGGTAACGGATGGTCCCCTCGGTCGCCCTGGGAGTTTATTGGAAGTAGGATCAATCGAGGCTTTCAAGATAGAATTGGATTAACAGGAAAGGAAGAATGTGTGTTGGGCTACAGTTAAGAAGGCAGAGGACGCTCTCGAAATAAATTGCTCCAATGGAGGTTCTGACATGATCACTAGAATTCCACCGCCCCACCACTACAGAATCGGAAACAGCGATGGGCGGACTACGGAAATGTCTGCTGACCTCGGGGGGGAATTTCCTATCTTGCTCAAACAAGGCCGTGAAATCTCGCCCCAATGAGCCAAATGGTATCAGAACAGGATAAACTTATATTCACTGCAGTTTAGGAAAGTAAGAGGCGACTTGATTGAAACATATAAAATCCTGAGGGGTATTGACGGGGTGAAAGTGGAGAGGATGTTTCCGCTTCTGGGAGAATCTGGAACTGGGGGAGAGATCGGTGTTCAGAAATAAGGGGTTGCTGTTTAAAATGGAGATGAGCTGAAATATTTTCTCTCAAAGGGTCTTTGGAACTCTCTTCCTGAAAATGTGGCTGCAGCAGAGCCTTTGAATATTTTTGAGGCAGAGATGGATAGGTGCAAAGGGGGTGGTAGGCTATCGAGAGCAGGCGGGAGACAGATTTGAAGTTACTATCGTATAAAATGGTGGAGCAGGCTTGAGGGGCTGAATGGCCTTTCTCCTGTTCCTTGTACCAATGATTGTATTTCTCTGTGCTGTAACAATTCTGTGATTTGGTGGTTCTGAGATACCGAGATGATCTGAATCACAGAAATCCTACAGTGCAGAAAGAGGCCATTCAGTCCATCGAGTCTGCACTGACTCTCCGAGAGACCATCTTACCCAGGTCCTATCCCTGTAACCCTACATATATATCCTGCTAACTCCCCTAATCTATACATCATGGCAATTTATCATGGCCAATCCACCTAAACATGCAAACCTCCACATAGACAGTGACCCGAGGCTGGGATTGAACCCGGGCCCCTGGCGCTGTGAGGCAGCAGTGCTAACCACTGTGCCACCTAACTAGCTTATTATTTCTCTATCGTTTTTGATGCCATGCTAGATGCTAATTAGGTATCTTATCTTCCCACAGTAACGTACCTCAAACAATAACCCTTCATTTGTTGTAAGGCAGCTTGGGACAGAATGGAGGTGACTTTATGTTTTTAGAAGGGAAGCTATTGCCCTCTGTACGTTCGCTATATCAGGCTCTTCCTCACTCTTTCTAAAGTTACACGTGGCACATTAACATGGAGTAGTGTGAAAGGCGATTGTACAGCGTATGTTCCTGCTGACCGGTGAGTATGGAAATGAGCAAACGAGGCAGAACCGTGTGATTCATTATGATGTAACTGGTGCAATGAAACAGACATTAATCATTGCCGGCACAATTGTGATGATGGTGACAAGCAGGAACAGAAAACAGCTTAATGAGCATCAATAAGGCCCAGCAACAGTGACTGGGAGCAAAGCTCCTCTCCAGTTCAGACTTTGTGTTGTTTTCCTTTCAGAACGCGATCCCCATTGGATTTTCATTCCAAAAATACACTGCCTTTCGAAAACTGAATCCCAGAAGTCTGTCTCTTTCACCTATTATTCCAACTCTCTTTCAATTCAAAACTAAGGTTTGACAAAGCACAGATGCCCAAAAACAACTCAAACCTGCATCGCGCCGTAGTAACTCACTGAAATTTCCTCTCAACGCTTTCATGTAGTACCTCAAATCATATCATCAAAGATCTCAAGTTAATTGGCAGGAGATGGAAAGTCAGGTGGCCAAAGATGTAAACATCAACGGAATGGAGAAAGGGAAAGAGACCATGAGGTTTAGGGAAGGAATTCCAGAGCTTTAAGGTCTTAGCTGAAGGTTTAGCTACCTGTGTTGATGAACTGAAGTAGGTCAGATATACACAATATGGCACAATGCCCAGTTTATATTACAGCCCTACCTTCCAAGGCAATGATACAACACAAAGGAGTCAGTACGTGGTGACAAAAGCAGTGATCAGCACATGACAGAGTGAGGAGGTTGTATAGCAGACCCAACAGTGCTGGTGAAAGTCTCTTCCCGCACAAGTTTGAGGTTCAACGCTCATACCTCCAATAGCAAAGAGCTCAGAGCTTGGCACAAGGACCAGAGAGATATGAGGAAAGTTTTATTTGCTTCAGGCAGTGAGTTGTTGTGATCTGGAATGGGCTGTGGAGTGATCCATTCACAATATTGAAAAGGGACAAGGGGAAGAAATGGCACAGTGATACTGTCACCACATTCATAATCCAGAGAGCCAGGGTGGAAAAATTTGAATTCAATCAAAAAATCTGGAATTTAATAAAAGAACCATGAAGCTATTGTCAATTGGCGTTAAAGTCCATCTTATTCGCTGATGTCCTTTAAGGAAGGAATTCTGATCTGGCCTAAATGTGACTCCAGATCTACAGCAGCCTCCTCCCCCCATGGTCATCACAGATATCCACCAACATTACTGAGCCCCTTATCCCCATCTCCCACTTACACATGGCCCCCTCATCATTTACAAGCCCAATCATCACAGAGGCACAAACTCCACCCTTCCACCCCTCTCCCCATCAGCACACTGACTGACTGGGTTTCCCCTCCATACTGACAAGGCAAACTGCTTTAACCTCACTGCACTGCTCTACCAGGCACTGCCTGCAGCTGATCTACCCTATCAAGGGGCAGCTCCAAGGATGGTCGGACAGGCGGGCAGTGGCAGGAAGGAACGGTCTCCAGGAAGACAGCCCCCTGTTTTCCAGATGCTGAGCTGGCCAGGTTGCTGGAGGAAGGCAGGCATCCTCTTCACCCCAATCCCAGAGGAAGGGATGGAAACGCAGCCTGGGAGGTATTGGCAGCTTGTGTTAGTGCCAGGACACTGGCCTGGAAAACTGGGAAGCTGTGCCGGAAAAAACTGAATGACCTCATCTGGGCAGCAAGGGACAGTTTTTAACATGTTCCACCATCTTTCTCTAAATGACCCCCACCCATCCTCCCAGCAACCTGCAAGCTTCTAGCCCTTGGACCCCAACATCTCCCTCTTCCCCACATCCCTCCCCCTAGAGTATCTCAGCACTCATCCTCTGAGGGCCATCCTGTGGGACACACGCTATCAGATTTTTCATGGCTCCTTTTTCCCCCCACAGGGGAAGAAAACACATAATCGGCAGGAAGACAAGGGGCTGGTGTGCCTGAGATCTGCACCCCCTTTGAGGAGCGGGCACTTGTGGGAGAGGAGGGCATCCGGACCATCCGTGATAGCATGGTCTAGCTGGAGCACGGAAGTGAACACCTGATGCTCCTCCACTCAATGGAGAAATCTCAAATCGATTGCCTGGAGCCCAGATTCCTCTACTCCATTGTGTCCTGTGTCGCAGGAAGGGAACCCCCTCCAACGTGCCAGGAACATCTGGCCCTCACTGCTACTGCCCCTGAGAGCTGGGAAGACTCCTTGGGGGGGGGGAAGCTGGTGAAGGGGGCTCCGAAGCCGGCATCAGTTTTCTTTGAGCTTCCCTCTCACAGTTCGCCATTCCAGAGACTCTCACACCAGAGAGTGAAGTTAACAGTGAGGGATCTGGGTCACTCTCTCATGACCATGACACATCTGCTGATGTAGATAGGGGTGGAGGATAGTCTACAGCTGCCTGGCACATTACAAACCTCACGAATGCTGTGAATCCTGCAGCCCGGGCTTCCTGCTGGGTCTGGTCCAGCTCAAATTTAACATAGTGTTCAACCTGAGCAGAGAGAACATCCGTGGCCTCCTTCACACACTGTGGACAGATAGTTGGGAAAAGCCACAAAGGCCTCCACTTGGGGTCTGGTGTAAAAGTTTAAGTTGGCCGTTACTTCCACAGCCACAGGGGAGTGGCTCCCACCACCCCCTATCCTCCCTCTGTTCCTCAAGGTACCAGGTCCTGCATCAAATGGAATGGGTGTTGTATTGTCTCCTTTCGGAGCTGAAGCAGTTGGTGATAAGCCATGTCTGACATTTGCTCAAAGGACTTTGCAGGTAGAATTTTCTCCCTCCCTCCTTTTCCAACCACCATCACCATGAATCACCAGCGAATAAAAGCCACATCCTACTTCCGTCACCCCATCTCGCTGTCAGTGTGAAGATCCAGGTTTGCCTTCCCGGACTCATCCTACAGTTCCTCCTCCTCACCTCCAGCAGCAACGAAAGGAACAGAAAATTGATCGGACGCATTGCAAAAACCACCACGTCAATCTGAAGGGGGAGGGAATTCAGGCAAGAGGAGAGACAGGTTGAGATGTTAAAGGAGTCTGCTCACCTGCCCAGCAACACACACTCCCCATACCCTTAACATACACCCAGCAACACAACCTCCCTATACCCACTAATATACACTCAGCAACACACCCTCCCCATGCCCCCTAACATACATCCAGCAAAACACACACTCCCCATACCCCCTAACATACAACCAGCAACAAACCCTCACCATACCCCCTAACATACACCCAGCAACACACACACTCCCCATACTCCCTAACATACACCCAGCAACACAACCTCCCCATACCCCCTAACATATACCCAGCAACACACACTCGCCATACCCCGTAACATACACCTAGCAACACACACTCCCCATAGCCCCTAACATATACCCAGCAACACATACCCTCCCCATACCCTCTAACATACCCCCAGCAACACACACACTCCCCATACCCTCTAACATATACCCAGCAACACACACACTCCCCATACCCCCTAACATACACCCAGCAACACACTTTCCCCATACACCGTAACAAACACCCAGCAACACACACACACCCCATAGCCCCTAACATATACCCAGCAACACACACACTCCCCAGAGCCCCTAACATACACCCAGCAACACACACTCCCCATACCCCCTAACATACACCCAGCAACACACTTTCCCACACCGTAACAAACACCCAGCAACACACACACCCCATCCCCTAACATATACCCAGCAACACACACACTCCCCAGAGCTAACATACACCCAGCACACACTTTCACACCGTAACAAACACCCAGCAACACACACTCCCCATATCCCGTAACATACACCGAGCAACACACACTCCCATACCTCCAAACATACACCCAGCAACACACCTTCCCCATAGCCCGTAACATATACCCAGCAACACACACACTCACCATAGCCCCTAACATACACACAGCAACACACACCCTCCCCATACTCCTTACATACACACAGCAACACACACCCTCCCCATACCGCTTACATACACCCAGCAACATACACACTCACCATACCCCTAACATATACCCTGCAACACACACTCCCCATACCCCCTAACATACACCTAGCAACACACACTCCCCATACCTCCTAACATACACCCAGCAACACACCTTCCCCATACCCGCTAAGATACACCCAGCAACACACACTCCCCATACCCCCTAACATACACCAAGCAACACACACTCTCCCCATCCCCCCAAACATACAGCCAGCAACACACACCCTCCCCATACCCCTTACATAGATCCAGCAACACACACATTCCCCATACCCCCTAACATACACCCAGCAACACACACCCTCCCCATACCCTATAAGATACACCCAGCAACAAAACCTCACCATACCGCCTAACATACACCAGCAACAGACACTCCCCATACCCTCTAAGACACACCCAGCAACACACACACTCCCCATACCCCCAACATACACCCAGCAACACATGCACACCCCATACCCCCTAACATACACTCAGCCACACACGCACACCCCATACCCCCAACATACACCCAGCAACACATGCACTCTCCCCATACCCCCTAACATACACTCAGCAACACACGCACACCCCATACCCCCAACATACACCCAGCAACACATGCACTCCCCATACCCCTAACATACACCGAGCAACACACACCCTCCCATACCCCTAACATACACCGAGCAACACACACCTCCCATACCCCTAACATACACCGAGCAACACACACCCTCCCCATACCTCCTAACATACATCGAGCAACACACACCCTCCCCATACCCCCTAACATAAACCCAACAACACACCCTCCCCATACCCCTAACATACACCCTGCAACATACCCTTCTCATACTCCTTAACATACACCCAGGAACACACCCTCCCCATGCCCCTAACATACACCCAGCAACACACCCTCCCCATCCCCCCTAACATACACCCAGCAACACACACCCTCCCCATCCCCCTAACATACACCCAGCAACACACCCTCCCCATACCCCTAACATACACCCAGCAACACACACCCTCCCCATACCCCCTAACATACACCCAGCAACACACCCTCCCCATACCCCCTAACATACACCCAGCAACACACCCCTCCCCATATCCCTAACATACCCCAGCAACACACACCCTCCCCATACCCCCTAACATACACCCAGCACACACACCCTCCCTATACCCCCTAACATACACCCAGCAACACAACCCTCCCCATACCCCCTAACATACACCCATCAACACACCCTCCTCATACCCCTAACATGCACCCAGCAACACACACTACCCACACCCCCTAACATACACCCAGCGACACACCATCCCCATACCCCTAAAATACACCCAGCAACACAAACCCTTCCCATATCCACTAACATACACCCAGCAACACACACCCTACCCACACCCCCTAACATACACCCAGCAACACAAACCCTTCCCATATCCACTAACATACATCCAGCAATACACACCCTCCCCATACTCCCTAACATACACCCAGCAACAAAACCTCACCATACCGCCTAACATACACCAGCAACACACACTCCCCATGCCCTCTAAGATACACCCAGCAACACACACACTCCCCATACTCCCTAAAATACAACCAGCAACAAACCCTCACCATACCTCCTAACATACACCCAGCAACACACGCACACCCCATACCCCTTAACATATACCCAGCAAAACACACACTCCCCATACCCCCTAACATACACCCAGCAACACATGCACACCCCATACCTCCTAACATATACCCAGCAACACACACTCCCCATACCCCATAACATTCAGCAGCAACACACACTCCCATACCCCATAACATTCAGCCAGCAACACACACTCCCCATACCCATAACATTCAGCCAGCAACACACACTCCCCATACCCCCTAACATACACCCAGCAACACATGCACACCCATCCCCTCTAACATACACCCAGCAACACACGCACACCCCATACCCCCTAACATATACCCAGCAACACACACTTCCCATACCCCATAACATTCAGCCAGCAACACACACTCAGCATACCCTCTAACATACACCCAGCAACACACGCACACCCCATACCCCGTAACATACACCCAGCAACACACACACTCCCCATACCCCGTAACATACACCCAGCAACACACACTCACCATACCCACTAACATACACCTAGCAACACACTTTCCCCATACCCCTATCATACACCCAGCAACACAACCGAATCACACCCCCTTAACATACACCGAGCAACACACCCTCCTCATACCCCTAACATACACCCAGCAACACACCCTACCCACACCCCCTAACATACACCCAGCAACACACCCTCCCCATACCCCTACAATACACCCAGCAACACATACCATTCCCATACCCCCTAACATACACCCAGCAACACACACCCTCCGCATACCCACTAACATATGCCTTTAGTAAGGCGTTTGATAAGGTGGCCCATGGAAGACTTCTGCAGAAAATGCAGATGTATGGGATAGAGGGTGATTTAGCTAATTGGATTAGGAATTGGCTAGCAGATAGAAGACAGAGGGTGGTGGTTGATGGGAGATATTCATCGTGGAGTTCGGTGACAAGTGGTGTACCTCAGGGGTCTGTTTTGGGGCCCCTGCTGTTTGTAATTTTTATAAATGATCTGGATGAGGGTATTGAAGGATGGATTAGTAAATTTGCAGATGACACTAAAGTCGGTGGAGTGGTAGATAGTGAAGAGGGGTGTTATAGTTTGCAGAGGGACTTGGACAAGTTGCAGAGCTGGGCCGAGAGGTGGCAAATGGAGTTTAATGTGGAAAAGTGTGAGGTAATGCACTATGGCAGAAATAATAAATGTGTAGAGTATAGGGCAAATGGTAGGATTCTTAGTAGTCTAGATGAACAGAGGGATCTTGGTGTGTATGTGCATAGATCCCTGAAAGTAGGCAGTCAGGTCGAGAAGGTTGTTAAGAAGGCATATGGAGTCTTAGCTTTTATTGGTAGGGGGATTGAATTTCGGAGCCGCAACGTCATGTTGCAACTGTACAAAACTCTAGTGCGGCCGCACTTGGAGTATTGTGTGCAGTTCTGGTCCCCACATTATAAGAAAGATGTGGAGGCATTGGAGAGGGTACAGAGGAGGTTTACCAGGATGTTGCCTGGTATGGAGGGCAGGTCTTATGAAGAGAGGCTGAGGGATTTGAGGTTGTTTTCGTTAGAAAGGAGGAGGCTAAGAGGGGACCTGATCGAAACATATAAGATGATTAGAAGTTTAGATAGGGTGGACAGTGATAGCCTTTTTCCTAGGATGGAAAAAGCTAGCACGAGGGGACACAGCTTTAAATTAAGGGGTGATAGTTATAGGACGGATATCAGAGGCAGGTTCTTTACCCAAAGGGTGGTTCGGGAGTGGAATGCCCTGCCTGCAGCAGTTGTAGATGCGCCAAGTTTGGTGGCGTTTAAGAGGTTAGTTGATAAGTATATGGAAGAGAAGGGAATGGTTTAGTTTGGAGGGGCATGGCTTTTTATATTGGTCGGCGCAACATCGAAGGCCGAAGGGCCTGTTCTGTGCTGTAATGTTCTATGTTCTATGTTCTATGTTCTATACACCCAGCAACACACACCCTCCCCATACCCCCTAATATTTACCCAGCAAAACACACCCTCCCCACACCCCCTAACATACACCCAGCAACACACCCTCCCCATACCCATAAAATACACCCAGCAACACATACCATTCCCATACCCCCTAACATACACCCAGAAACACACACTCTCCGCATACCCACTAACATACACCCAGCAACACACATCCTCCCCATACCCCCTAATATATGCCCAGCAACACACACCCTCCCCACACCCCCTAATATATACCCAGCAACACACACCCTACCCACACCCCCTAACATACACCCAGCAACACACACTCACCATACCCCCTAACATACACCCAGCAACACATCTTCCCCATACCCCTATCATACACCCAGCAACACATGCGAATCACACCCGCTAACATACACCCAGCAACACACCCTCCTCATATCTCTAGCATACACACAGCAACACACGCTACCCATACCCCCTAACATACACCCAGCAACACACCCTCCCCATACCCCTAAAATACACCCAGCAACACATACCCTTCCCATACCCCCTAACATACATCCAGCAACACACACACTCCCCATACCCCTTAACATACACCCAGCAACACACACTCCCCATACCTCTTTAACACACACCCAGCAACACACACCCTTCCCATACCCCCTTACATACACCCAGCAACCCATACCTTCCCCATACTCCCTAACACACACCCAGCAACACACACTCCCCATACCCATAGAACATAGAACATAGAACATTACAGCACAGAACAGGCCCTTCGGCCTTCGATGTTGTGCCGACCAAAATAAAAAGCAATGCCCCTCCAAACTAAACCATTCCCTTCTCTTCCATATACTTATCAACTAACCTCTTAAACGCCACCAAACTTGGCGCATCTACAACTGCTGCAGGCAGGGCATTCCACTCCCTAACCACCCTTTGGGTAAAGAACCTACCTCTGATATCCGTCCTATAACTATCACCCCTTAATTTAAAGCTGTGTCCCCTCGTGCTAGCTTTCTCCATCCTAGGAAAAAGGCTATCACTGTCCACCCTATCTAAACCTCTAATCATCTTATATGTTTCAATAAGATCCCCTCTTAGCCGCCTCCTTTCTAACGAAAACAACCTCAAATCCCTCAACCTCTCTTCATAAGACCTGCCCTCCATACCAGGCAACATCCTGGTAAACCTCCTCTGTACCCTCTCCAATGCCTCCACATCTTTCTTATAATGTGGGGACCAGAACTGCACACAATACTCCAAGTGCGGCCGCACTAGAGTTTTCTACAGTTGCAACATGATGCTGCGGCTCCTAAATTCAATCCCCCTACCAATAAAAGCTAAGACTCCATATGCCTTCTTAACAACTTTATCCACTTGACTGCCTACTTTCAGGGATCTATTGACACATACACCAAGATCCTTCTGTTCCTCAACACTATTAAGAGCCCTACCATTAGCACTATACTCTACACATTTATTGTTCCTGCCAAAGTGCATTAATATACCCGCTAATATACACCCAGCAACACACTCTCCCCATACCCCCTAACATACACCGAGCAACAGACACACCTCATACCCCCTGACGTAAACCCAACAACACACCCTCCCCATCCCCCCTTACATACACCCAGCAACACACACCCATACCCCTAACATACAGCAACACACACCCTCCCCATACCCCCAACATACACCCAGAGCACACCCATCCCCATACCCATACCCTAACATACACCCGGACACATACCCCTTACATACACCAGCAACAAACCCTCCCCCACCCCCAAATACACCAGCACACAACCTCCCCATACCCCACAACATCCAGCACAAACATACCCCTAAACATACACCTAGCAACACACACCCTCCCCAACCCTTACAT
Source organism: Sphyrna mokarran (assembly GCA_024679065.1). Lineage (NCBI taxonomy): Eukaryota > Metazoa > Chordata > Chondrichthyes > Carcharhiniformes > Carcharhinidae > Sphyrna > Sphyrna mokarran. Next base: position 41,490,267 of record JAGIQG010000024.1, read on the forward strand.
ACCCAGCAACAAACCCTCCCATACCCCCTAACATACACCTAGCAACACACCCTCCCCATACCCCTTACATACATCCAGCAACAAACCCTCCCCATACCCCTAACATACACCTAGCAACACCACCCTCCCATACCCTAACATACACCCAGCAACACACCCTCCCCATACCCCTTAATACATCCAGCAACAAACCCTCCCCATACCCTTAACATACACCTAGCAACACACACCCTCCCCATACCCCTTACATACATCCAGCAACACACCCTCCCCATACCCCTTAACATACACCCAGCAACACACACCCTCCCCATACGCCTAACATACATCCAGCAACACACACCCTCCCATACCCCTAACATACACCTAGCAACACACCCTCCCCATACCCCTTACATACATCCAGCAACAACACACCCTCCCCATACCCCCTAACATACACCCAGCAACACATCTCCCATACCCCTAACATACATACCCTCCCCATACCCCCTAACATACATCCAGCAACACACACCCTCCCCATACCCCCATACACCAGCAACACACACCCTCCACCCCCTTACATACATCCAGCAACACACACCCCCATCCCCTACATACAAACCCTACCCCTTAACATACATCCAAACACACACCCTCCCCATACCCCTAACATACACCCGGCAACACATCCTCCCCATACCCCTAACGTACACCCAGCAACACACACCCTCCCCATACCCCCTAACACACACCGAGTAATACACACTCCCCATACCCCTAACATATACCCAGCAACACACCCTCCCCACACCCCCTAACATACACCCAGCAACACACACTCCCCACACCCTCTAACTTAAGCCCAGCAACACACACTCCCCATACCCCTAACATATACCCAGCAACACACCCTCCCCATACCCCCTAACATACACCCAGCAACACACACCCTCCCATACACCTAACACACACTGAGCAACACACACTCCCCATACCCCTAACATATACCCAGCAACACACACTCCCCATACCCCTAATATATACCCAGCAACACACACTCCCCATACCCTAACATATACCCAGCAACACACCCTCCCCATACCCCCTAACATACACCCAGCAACACACACCCTCCCCATACCACCTAACACACACCGAGCAACACACACTCCCCATACCCCTAACACATACCCAGCAACACATTCTCCCCATACCCCCTAACATACACCCAGCAACACACACTCCCAATACCCCTAACATATACCCAGCACCCCCTCCCATACCCCCTAATACACCCAGCAACACACCCTCCCCATACCCTCTAACATACACCCAGCAACCCTCCCCATACACCCTAACATACCCCAGCAACAAATACCCTCCCCATACCCTCTAACATACACCCAGCAACACATCCTCCCCATACACCCTAACATACGCCCAGCAACACACCCTCCCCATACACCCTAACATACACCCAGCAACACATCCTGCCCATACACCCTAACATACACCCAGCAACACACCCTCCCCATACACCCTAACATACACCCAGCAACACATCCTGCCCATACACCCTAACATACACCCAGCAACACACCCTCCCCATACACCCTAACATACACCCAGCAACAGATACCCTCCCCATATCCTCTAACATACACCCAGCAACACACACTCCCCATACCCCCTAACATACACCCAGCAACATACACTCCCCATACGCCCTCACCACACAAACCCAGCAACACACATACTTCTCATACTCCCTGCAGCCTCCCAGCAACACACACTTCCCAAACTCCACACAGACTCCCAGCAGCATGCACTCCCCTTCCCCACCCACACACACCCAGCAACACACATACACCATACCCTTCCTCCACAGACCTCCAGCTACACACTCTCCCCACACATCCTCACTGCACACACACAGCAACACATATACCCTATACCCATGCAGCCCCCCAATATCACACATTCCCCATATCCACCACAGACCCCCAGCAATAGGCACTATCCTTCCCCACCCACACACACCCAGCAACACACATACACCATATCTCCCCCCACAGACCCCCAGCAAAACACACTCCCCATACAACCTCACCACACATACCCAGCAACACACATACACCATATCTCCCCCCTGCCACAGATGTACAGCAACACATGGTCTCCATACCCCCCACACACTCCTAGCAGCACGTACTCCTGACACACTCCCATGCACCCCCAGCAACATACACTCACCATATGCCCCTCCCCCACAGACCTCCAGCAACACACACTCTGTACCTCCCCACACACTCCCAGCAACACACACTTCTCATACCCCCAGCAACACACATTCCCTATACCCCCCCAACACACACCCAGCGACATACACTCCCCATATCCTCCCACACAGACCCTCCAAAATGGCAACACAGTCCCTCCATTCCCTTCTACTCACAAACACACTCCCAGAGCCTATGCAGTAGTGGCCCCAGGCAGTGCCGCTTGACAGGCCCTGAGACTGCAGCATTGCCACCTCAGAGAGCTTCCACCAGCAACGATGCCTGCTGCTGCCAGCATTAGGACCCACAGTCATCCCTCAGACCCAAGGTCAGCGTTCTGACCTGGTTCCGTGCTGAGAGTCACATGAATGGGCCCCATGAACAACAACATTTCTCCGCTTACCCTCCCACACATGCACCCCTTCTCGACCTAATTCACAACATTGCTGCGTAACCACCCCTCCTCACCCCCCATGACCCCCAGCAACACAGAGCAGTTTGAAAGCAGAGACTTCCCTCCTCACCCACCCTCACTGCTCCAGCGCGTGCCTTTTACCAAACTGATCCAGCGATGGTGAACGAGGTGGTTAAGACCAGTGAGCTGGGACGATTGGGAGGTGAAGTTCGCTAATTAGCCGCTCATGAATGTAAAAAAATGCAGATTGAAGTTTTGCCCATTGTGGGTGGGGTTCTGATTGTGCCAATTTCTTTTCTTGGGTAAAATGGAAATGGGTGTGGAAACGGGCACCGTTCCTGACAGTCGCATCACGCCTAAGTTTATGATTTTTCCCCACCACAAACGGGCACAATGAGGCTGTAACATTTCGATCAATATCTGAAATTTCTCTCACACGTACTCTCACAGATTCTCTCTCACACACACTTGCAGACGTTTTCTCCCACAGATACGCTCTGTCTCACTCTCACATAATGTGGAGATGCTGGCGTTGGCCTGGGGTAAAAACAGAAAGAAATCTCACAACACCAGCTTCAAATTCAACAAATAAACCTGTTGGACTTTAAGCTGGTGTTGTGAGACTTCTTTCTGTTTTCACTCTCAAATACACATTCTCTCTCTCTCTCACACACACAGACACACAGACACACGCACACTCACACACACAGGCACACACAGACACACGCACACTCACACACACAGTCACACACACATACACACGCACACACAGGCACATACACACACACACAGGCACACACACACCACACAACACACACAGTCACACACACATACACACACACACACACAGGCACATACACACACACACACAGTCACACACACATACACACGCACACACAGGCACATACACACACCACACCAGTCACACACACATACACACGCACACACAGGCACATACACACATACACAGTCACACACACATACACACGCACACACAGGCACATACACACACACACAGGCACACACAGACACACCACACACAGGCACATACACACACACACAGTCACACACACATACACACGCACACACAGGCACATAACACACACAGTCACACACACATACACACGCACACACAGGCACATACACACACACACAGTCACACACACATACAGACGCACACACAGGCACATACACACACACACAGTCACACACACATACACACGCACACACAGGCACATACACACACACGCATGCATGCCCACGCACACACACACGTATACGCACACACACGTGCAAACACACGCACACACAAGCACGCATGCACACGCACACACATACACGCGCACACACATTCTATATTTCTTCAGACCGTCCCTAACTGAGAAGTTCTGCTTCTGGGTTTAGTTTCTTAATTGGATTTCCTGGTTATGACACCAGAATTTCTGGAAATGAGCCTTTGACAGGTTCCTAGGGAAATTAGGCTAATTGGGAGGTGAGATTTTAGTTTGCCCATGAAGTAGCGTGCTTGATCCTGTGGAAAGAATTGGCACCTAAGGCAAAATGCTGGGTGTTTTATTATACTAAGAATTCTCACGACACCAGGTTAAAGTCTAACAGGTTTGTTTGATAGTAAGTGCCACAGGCTTACGGAATGGTGATCCTTCCTCAGGTAAGTGCAGAGTTCTGATCAGAAACAAGGCGTATAAAGACACACACAGCTTACAGAATATTGATTTGAATATGAGTCTATTCTTGCATTCTAATCACCATTCTGTAAACTATGTGTGTCTTTATATGCCCTGTTTTAATCAGAACTCTCCACTCAGCTGATGAAGGAACAGCGTTTCGAAAGCTTGTAGCATTTACTATCAAATAAACCTGTTGGACTTTAACCTTGTGTTGTGAGAATTCTTGCCGTGTTTATCCCAGTCCAACGTCAGCATCTCCACATCATGTTTTATTATAACCAGATAGGTGAACATTCTGCATGTCAAGGATGTTACTGAGAGATTAGATGAAAGTGATCTGGGAAAGATACACCATCAAGACAGCTATGATTTGAGTGAAGGAGGTTGCGCAGAAATACGCCTTGTTGATGATAATCATATCTGTCCAGCTCAGATAGAGTAAAATGATTGTTGGAGGTGACTGAAGGATCAGGACTTGCGATTGAATCTATTGGGGGAAGGAAGAGTGGTGAGAGACATTGCGACTACAGCTGGTGTTAAGAATTCTGCCAAAGAATTCTGTGAAACTTACCTCTGCTTTATCAACTATTTAGAGTAACTTATGCTTTTTATTGAATACGATGGGGTGAATTTTACAGGAATCGGAGCAGGCGAGGGGTGGACCGTGGGAAGGTCCGTTGACCTCGGGTGGGATTTTCCGGTTTTGCGGTGAGCGTGTCTGGAAAATCCCACCCGATGTATCTGTTAATCCACGTTTCATTTATGCTGGTTCCGTTTTGATCGTCACAGTAAAAGTTTTAAAAAGACAAGTCCCCTCCATTAGCTTTCAAAGAACAAAGAACAAAACAGCACGGGGAAACAGGCCCTTCGGCCCAACGAGCCCGTGCCGCCACCCCGACGTTCCCACCTCTACCCTGTCTATGTTTATAGATGTATGGATTAAAAACCAAATTTGAGACAATTTAGGGGCAATTTGTTTTGCCAATTAGCCTAAGAGCACATCTTTGGGATGTGGGAGGAAACCGGAGCTCCCGGAGAAAACCCACGCAAGCATGGGGAGAATGCGCAAACTCCCACAGACACAGGCCCAAATCCATGATCCAGATAGTCACTGAGCTGTCATGTTGCCCATCAAATGGTCCAGGTCAAGCGTACACTAACGACATGAAGCACTAGGATACTCTCAAAAAAGATCCAAGAGCAGCCCTCTCACGACCCATCGCGTGTATGTCCCTTGTTAGACAACAAGGTGGACCAAAGCACCTGTAGGATAAAAACAAGTACATCAATATCATCATCTATTTACATACTTCCCAGGGACTCCCAAGGCTCATGATCCCTATTTTAAATCAGTTCCTGTTGGGATCTTTCTTCAATCCTTTCATGGGATGTAATCATCAGTGGCAAGGCCAGCGTTTGTTGCCCATCCCTAATTACCCTTGTACTGAGTGACAGTTCAGAGTCAACCACATTGCTGTGAGTCTGGAGTTACGTGTAAACCATACCAGGCAAGGATGATCAATTTCATTCCCTAAAGGACATGAGTGAACCAGATGGATTTTTACAATAATTGATAGTATTTAATGGTCATCAGTAGATTCTTAATTCCAGATTTTTATTAAATTCAAATTTCACCATCTGCTGTGGCAGGATTTGAACCCAAGTCCCCATGAGCATTACCCTGGGTCTCAGGATTGCCAGTCCACTGACAACACCACTGTGTCACCTTTATTCCTATTTACAAGGTACAGTTGCTTCATATCATTGGTCTCCATGGGAATAGTAACACATCCATGGGTCAGTCTCGAGGGGACATAAGTTCAAGCTGAAGGCCAGAAAGTTTGGGAAGGGACATGAGGATAAACCTTTTTACCCAAACAGTCCGGATTGCACTGCCTGGGAGGGTGGTAGAGGTAGGTCGCCTCATATCCTTTAAGAAATACCTGGATCAGCACTTGGCACACCATAACACTCAGGGCTATGGGCCAAGTGCTGGCAGATGGGATTAGGTGCAAGTCTAATGTGTCAGTGCCGACTCCATGGGCTGAAGGGCCTCTTCTGCACTGTATGATTCTATGATATGAAAAAAAACAATTCATAGTCATGAGTATAGATTTCCAATCAATCCAGGAACTCCTAGCCTACACCTGACATTGTCTGTACCAGTTTTTATGCATTGCATATCATTTATATATAGTCCAGTGTGGATAAACTTCAATCCAATATAAACTCAGTGAACACTCCTTGTGATAAATACTGAGAGAGAACAATGACAGGAAGGGTTTTCAATGAGAAATTCTTTAATCTGGAAAAAACAATCAGCAATTGGATTGAAATATAGAGAAATATAAAGACGTACCCTGGGGCAAACAGAACGAGAAGTGATTGCTGGATAATGGATGGATGTCTGTTTGAGTTAGCCGCTGTATTGTTCTTTTCTTCTGTGAAGGTAAATACCGAGGCAAAGCTGAGATTCTGGAAAGAAAAACATCAGCACTGAAGCAACAATATTCAACAATCACGGAGATTAAAAGTGAACTGAACGGGCGGAGAAGGAGAAAGGGCAGAGAGAAATGATAAATCAGGCAGATATTAAGCATGAGTTTTAGATGGTGTACAGTGAATCCAATCCTTATCCCTTTCTAAAAAAAGCCAAATGGATTTTGATCAACTTTTAAAGAGGAATTGATTTTTTTTTGTTGTTGAATACAATGGAGCAAGTTATACTATCCAGCCTGCCACAGGAATGGGATCAGTGTATTATTGGCAGGAAGGGGAAGGGAAAAGGTTTGTGCTGGAAGATGATTGGCATGTTGTTGCTCACCATATGCCTGGTGTTTGCAGAATGATCACTAGGGAAATATAGAACGTTCTTGAGAGACTGACATTGCCTCCAGTCAGTGGGAGACAAAGTCACCACGTAATCGATTCTCACAGACTTTCCGTTTGCAAATGAGAAATTGAAACCATCTACAGATCTCGATGTGAGACCTCTCATCCCAGTAAAGCAGCCCTACACCCCACCCCTTCTCTCTCAGTGCCATTCTCCCAGCTGGAGCTTGTTATAAATAAAACCAAGTGACACGGTGTCATCTTGGGCAATGTTTTCTGGCAGTTTCTCTGCCTCTGTCTCTGAACCGGAAGAAAGGGACAAGGATTAGCTTTTAGTGTGAGGGATACGGCAAAGACAGATGGAAGCGGCATCACTGCCTCAAGCAGGAAGGGCAGAGTGAAAGATAGACAGGAACCTTGCAGGACAGACCTGCCCACTAAAGATACCTTTGATTCATCCAGCTCATTCCTTCTGCTTGTACGGATACATCCCACTTCTTGTCCCTCCACATTATTTTTAAGTGTCATTACAGTGGGAATATCAGAGTGATTCTTGCCAGTCCCCCAAGCATGGTTCCAACCGCAATCATCTCACACTTTATCATTTCTTTGGGGGAGAGTGGGGAGTTTGTGCTGGTTCAGAGGGAAAAGCAATTGGGAGCCATTTAGCAAGGGCACCCCAATCTGACAGCACACTGGGACAGCCCCTCCCTCCTCCCATCAGTGGTATGTTTCCCCACCCTCGTTCCCCAACAAGGACCGCTGGGATCAGGACATTGGGGCCCTCCCAGTGTGTGTTCCCCTTCATGTCCCCCTCCCGACATGTTCCCCCTTCCCCCCAACATATTTGACCCCTGCACAGCTCCCCCCTGTACAATACCCCCTGTATAGCTCACCTCTCAGCCCCCATCCACCCATCATGGCCTCCAATCAGTCCTAACCCCCTTGGCATTGCCTGTGGGACAGTGGCAAATGACATTACCATGGTGCCTGTAGGCAGTGTCAGTGTGCCAGATTGGCACTGCCCGTGTGTGAGGTAGGCACTGCCTAGCCATGTCCCTGAACATGTAGTCCTGGTCTCTGCTAGTGGAGTCTGTTGTGATTCTTGTTGATCTTGTGCCATGACTAAGGGTTGGAAGATCCCAGAAACTGGCAGAATCTGATGTTGAATGAGCTACGCATATTAATGCTACATTAAATATGCTAATCAGCTTCATGCCCAATCCAGTTTGTGCCTTTAGAAAGGGATTGGGCCGAGGCATTTGCACTGGGTGCAGAATGGATTTTTAGGCCCATGTGCCATTTTCTGGGATGGACGCAGTCTGCGCCAGGCACGACGAGATAGAAAATTACCCCCATTGTTTGTTTGTTTACCTGTTAATCTAGAAAGGAGAGTGCTGGCAACCACCGAGTGAAATGTGAAGAGGTACACTGTTGGATAGTGGTGCTGGGGTTTGGAAGATGACAGGAGCATGAGGAGGTGTGTCATTGTTAGTGGTATTAACAGAATCAGGATGTGGGGTGAGTGTGAAACTTGGAACTTGGAAAAGAGAAGGACCATAAAGACCAGCAGTACTTCAGATAGTGCAGGGTTATATCTGTGAACTGACAGTCTGACCCCAACAACACTGGTCATTGTCATTGAATATTTTCTACAAATGTAGGTGATGTGTTCGATCATCTATGTCTGGTCCCCTCATCTTATTTTTCATCGGCCTCTCAGTGAGATCACGTAATAGTGGAGCATTAGCTTTCTTGTGTAAGTGGATGGGTTCCTGGTTCTATCCTGCCGCTACTATTTTCAATTCCTCTGCCTTTGCTGAATTATCAAACTGTTTATCTGACATCCAGTATTGAAGGAGCAAAATTTCTTACAAATCAATATTGGAAAGACTGAAGTCATTGTCTTTGGTCCCCACTCCAAGCTCCCTGACTCCATCCCTCTACCATTCGGAGATGAAGCCGGTCCGCTTGCAATCTTGGGATCACACTTCATCCTGGAATGAGATTCCAAGCAGATTCACATCATTCGAGGCCACCTACTCCCAGCTCCGCAAAGTCACTCATGTTGCAGCTCATCCACTGCCGAAGCCTTCACGTATGTCTTTGTTATCCTCGACCTGACTTTTCCAACACACACCTGGCTGCTCTCCCACATTCTACTCTCGGTAAACATGAGATCATCCAGACCTTCACCGCCTGGCCGGAATTCTCCAGGCACCCACGCTGGCGGGGTTCTCTGATCCTGCCTGTCGGGTGAAGACAATGGGAAATACAGCAGCAGGACTGGAAAATCTCACCATTTAGAGCTGCAACGTTTGAGGGCTTGGGTGAGGCAGCTGGAGCTGAGATTAGAAGATATGTTTTTAGTTAGAGAGAATGAGGGGAAAATGAATAGGGACCATAGTCCAGAGGGGACCCCAGGGCCTATGAGGAGGGATGGGTGGATTACAGATAGGAAGTTGAAAAAGAAAAGGAGTCACAGCACTAAGATCACCTCAGGGGAGGCATCCCAGAACATCAAGGGTAGGGCAAAGGCTGAGGTAGAGAGGACAAGGGAGGGGGATCAGAATGCCCCGGAGGACGGAAGGAGTGCGGGATGTGAAATAGTGGTGGGGGATGGGAAGGTCAAGGGGATCGACAGGCGGTTCTGTGGGCAAATGCGGGACTCCAGGATGGTAGTCTGCCTCCCTGGAGCAGGGGTCCAGGATGTTTCAGAGAGGGTAGAGGGAATTTTGAAGGGTGGAGGGTCTAAGGCTGATGTAATAGTTCACGTAGGAGAGAAGGATGTAGGAACAAAGAACAGGAGGGACGTACGTAGGCAGTTCAGGGAGCTGGGGGCTCGGCTGAAGTGTAGGGCCTCCAGGGTGGCATTCTCTGGGCTGCTGCCGAAGCCCGGGACGATAGGGTTAGGGAAAATGAGTTACTACAACTGAATGTGTGGTTGAGGGATTGGTGTAGGGCAGAGGGTTTCCAATTCATAGACCATTGGGAAGTCTTCATGAGGGAGGGGCATCTTTACAAGAGGGACGGGGAACAGTTGTCTGGGAAGGGCACCCATATTTTAGCTGGGAGGTTAGCTGGAGTGTTCCGGCAGGATTTAAACTAATATGGAGGGGGGGTGGGGAGACAGGGGGAATTGGGAGTGGGAGAGAGATGGGAGACAGGGTAAGTCCAGATGGCAGGAATGAGGGTCAGAGAGGGCCTGAGGGTCTTCAGTGCATGTGTTTTAATGCGAGGAGTGTGACTGGCAAAACAGATGAACTGAAGGCAATAATGTTCATGAGGAAGCTGGAAGTGGTGGCGGTGACTGAGACGTGGTTAAAGGAGGGGCAGGTCTGGCAATTGAATGTCCCAGGGTACAAGTGTTTTAGGCATGATAGAGATGGTTTGAAGAGAGGAGGGGCAGTGGCGTTATTAGTTAAGGATCACATCATAGCAGTGCAGAAGGAGGGTGGTATGGATGATTTAGAAATTGAGTCGCTATGGGTGGAGTTGAGGAATAGGAAGGGAGAGGTTACTATGTTGGGTGTGTACTACAGACTGCCCAATAGCCCACGGGCCGTGGAAGAAGGGATATGCAGGGACATTTTAGATAAGTGTAGGAAGAATAGGGTGGTTGTAGTGGGAGATTTCAATTTCCCTGGGGTAGATTGGAAGGTGCCCAGAGCAGAAGGTGTGGACGGGGAGGAATTTGTACAGTGTGTTTTGGAAGGGTCCTTGGAGCAGTATGTGGATAGCCCGACTAGAGAGGGGGCTATACTGGATCTGGTTCTGGGGAATGAGCCAGGGCAGGTGGTTGACGTTGTAGTAGGAGAGCATGTGTCTAATAGTGACCACAACTCTGTCTGCTTTAGGGTATTAATGGAAAAAGATGAAGCCTGCCCTAAAGGGAGGGTGTTAAACTGGGGGAGGGCTAGATATAGCCAGATTAGGCAGGATTTTAAGGATACCGACTGGGATAAGCTGTTCGAGAGTAGGTCGACGCAGTACATGTGGGAATCTTTCAAGGGAAAACTAAAATCTTTGCAGGAAAGACATGTGCCAGTAAGGAGAAAGGATAGGAAAGGTAGGATTAGAGAACCGTGGGTTACTAGGGATATTGAGGACTTGGTCAGGAAGAAGCTGGAGACATACGTTAGATCTAGGCAACTGGGGACAGAGACAGCGCTGGAAGAATATAGAGATTGTAGACGGGATCTTAAAAGGGGTGTCAGAAAGGCAAAAAGGGGCCACGAGATGGCTTTGGCAGGTAGGATTAAGGAAAATCCTAAGGCATTTTACTTCTATGTAAGGAGCAAAAGGATGGTTAGAGGGAAGATTGGGCCTCTCAGGGACAGAGGAGGGGAACTATGCTTAGAGCCTGAGGGAATGGGGGAGATCTTGAATGAATACTTAGAACATAGAACATAGAACATTACAGCACAGAACAGGCCCTTCGGCCTTCGATGTTGCGCCGACCAATATAAAAAGCAATGCCCCTCCATACTAAACCATTCCCTTTTCTTCCATATACTTATCAACTAACCTCTTAAACGCCACCAAACTTGGCGCATCTACAACTGCTGCAGGCAAGGCATTCCACTCCCGAACCACCCTTTGGGTAAAGAACCTGCCTCTGATATCCGTCCTATAACTATCACCCCTTAATTTAAAGCTGTGTCCCCTGTGCTAGCTTTTTCCATCCTAGGAAAAAGGCTATCACTGTCCACCCTATCTAAACCTCTAATCATCTTATATGTTTCGATAAGGTCCCCTCTTAGCCTCCTCCCTTCTAACGAAAACAACCTCAAATCCCTCAGCCTCTCCTCATAAGACCTGCCCTCCATACCAAGCAACATCCTGGTAAACCTCCTCTGTACCCTCTCCAATGCCTCCACATCTTTCTTATAATGTGGGGACCAGAACTGCACACAATACTCCAAGTGCGGCCGCACTAGAGTTTGTACAGTTGCAACATGACGTTGCGGCTCCGAAATTCAATCCCCCTACCAATAAAAGCTAAGACTCCATATGCCTCCTTAACAACCTTCTCGACTTGACTGCCTACTTTCAGGGATCTATGCACATATACACCAAGATCCCTCTGTTCATCAACACTATTAAGAATCCTACCATTAGCCCTATACTCTACACATGTATTATTCCTGCCATAGTGCATTACCTCACACTTTTCCACATTAAACTCTATTTGCCACCTCTCGGCCCAGCTCTGCAACTTGTCCAAGTCTCTCTGCAAACTATAACACCCCTCTTCACTATCTACCACTCCACCGACTTTAGTGTCATCTGCTAATTTACTAATCCATCCTTCAATACCCTCATCCAGATCATTTATAAAAATTACAAACAGCAGGGGCCCCAAAACAGACCCCTGGGGTACACCACTTGTCACCGAACTCCAAGATGAATATCTCCCATCAACCACCACCCTCTGTCTTCTATCTGCTAGCAATTCCTAACCCAATTAGCTAAATCACCCTCTATCCCATACATCTGCATTTTCTGCAGAAGTCTTCCATGGTCCACCTTATCAAACGCCTTACTAAAGTCCATATATACCACATCAACCGCCTTACCCCCATCCACCTCTTTAGTCACTTTTTCAAAAAACTCAATGAGGTTAGTATCGGTATTTTGCATCGGTATTCACGCAGGAGAGGGGCCTGATGTCTGGTGCCGGCTTTGAGGAATTTGAGGACCCGTTAAAGGAAATAATCATTACGAGGGAAGAGGCGTTGGGGCTTTTAGGCAGCATAAAGCCTTATAAAGCTCTGGGGCCTGATGGCATTTACCCCAGACTGCTAAGGGAGGTGAGAGATGACATTGCTGATCCTCTGACGCAAATCTTTGTCTCTTCTTTGGACACAGGAGTGGTCCCAGAGGATTGGAGGATAGCAAATGTAGTACTGTTGTTTAAAAAGGGTCAGAGGGATAACCCAGGGAACTATAGGCCGGTGAGCTTGACTTCAGTTACAGGTAAGCTAATGGAGAGGATCCTCAGGGACAGGATGTATGAGCATCTGGAGCGCTGCGATCTGATCAGGGATAAGCAGCATGGCTTCGTTAAGGGGAGGTCGTGCCTTACGAATCTAGTGGAATTTTTTGAAGAGGTGACAAAAATGGTTGATGAAGGACAAGCCGTTGATGTCGTCTACATGGATTTCAGTAAGGCGTTTGACAAGGTTCCTCGTGGTAGGCTGATAGAAAAGGTGAAGGCGCATGGGATACAGGGCCAGGTATGTAGATGGGTTGAGAACTGGCTTGGGAGGAGGAGACAGCGGGTAGTAGTGAAAGGCTCTTTTTCCAACTGGAGGTGTGTCACTAGTGGTGTGCCACAGGGCTCAGTACTAGGACCTCTTCTATTTGTGGTTTATATAAATGACTTGGAAGAGGGGGTAGGTGGTGTAATCAGCAAATTTGCTGATGACACTAAGATGATTGGATTGGCAGGAACTGAGGAGCAGTGCCAGGCAATACAACAGGACATAGATAGGCTGGTAGATTGGGCAGATAGATGGCAAATGGAATTTAATCTGGATAAATGTGAGGTGATGCATTTTGCCGGAAAAATGTAGCAGGGAGTTATAGAACATAGAACATTACAGCGCAGAACAGGCCCTTCAGCCTTCAATGTTGCGCCAACCAATTAAGAAAAAGCAATGACCCTCTAATCGAAACCATTCCCTTTTCATCCATAAACTTATCTACTAACCTCTTAAACGCCACCAAACTTGGCGCATCTACAACTGCAGCAGGCAGGGGATTCCATACCCTTACCACCCTCTGGGTAAAGAACCTACCTCTGACATCTGTCCATGCCATGCATCTTCTTCTGGAGGCAGACATTTTAACATTAGTTCATTAAAAACCTCTCGCTGAAACACACTAATGAAAACTGCTGTAATTTTACTTACAAAAATGATAACTCATGTTCCCAAAACAAACACAGAAATGTGTGTATTTAAAGTAAGTACAACCAAGACTAAAATCAGCATAATTGACAGAGTTAACATTTAATATTCCCAGTAGCCATTTTAATAATATAAGGGAAAGAGTCGTAGAGGTTTACAGCATGGAAACAGTCTCTTCAGCCCGACTTGTCCATGCCGCCCCTTTTTTTAATCACTAAGCTTGTCCCAATTGCCCTTTTTGGCCCATACTGCTCTATAACCATCTTACCCATGTAACTGTCTAAACACTTTTTAAAAGACAAAATAGTAGCAGCCTCTACTAATACCTCTGGCAGTTTGTTCCAAACACTCACCACCCTCTGTGTGAAAAAATTGCCCCTCTGGACATTTTTGAATCTCTCACCTTAAACCTATGTCCTCTAGTTTTAGATTCCCTTATCTTTGGAAAAATATATTGACTATTTATAGGATCCTTTTATAGGATATCCTTTTATAGGATAAAAGGTAAAACTATCCGGAGTATAGAGATGCAGCGAGACCTGGGGGTGCAGGTTCACAAGTCTCTGAAGGTGTCAGTACAGGTGGAGAATGTGATAAAGAAAGCGTATGGTATGTTAGCCTTCATAGGAAGGGGTATAGAATACAAAAGTAGGAGTTTGATGTTGCAAGTCTATAGAACGTTGGTTAGGCCTCACTTGGAGTACTGCGTCCAGTTCTGGTCGCCGTACTACCGGAAGGATGTGGAGGCCCTGGAGAGAGTGCAGAGGAGATTTACCAGGATGCTGCCTGGTATGGAAGGGCTGTCTTACGAGGAAAGATTGAATGCACTGGGGTTGTTTTCCCTTGAAAGACGTCGGCTGAGAGGGGATCTATTAGAGGTATATAAGATTATGAGGGGTTTAGATAGAGTAAATGGTTGTAAGCTTTTTCCACCATTAGAAAAAGATAGAACGAGGGGTCACGGCCTTAGGGTGAGGGGGCTATGTATAAGACGAATATTAGAGGGCAGTTTTTCACACAAAGGGTAGTGGGGGTGTGGAATGCACTGCCGAGTAAGGTGGTGGGAGCAGGCACGCTAGGGTTGTTTAAGGGTCTCTTGGACAGCCACATGAGCGGTCTGCAGATAGAGGGATATAGGAGGACTGTTTAAATACTTTAATTGTTTCCACAGGCTGTTCGGTCCCCCTTGTTGACCAACAAGGTGCCTGCATTCGGCAGGTCGTGCGAGGGCTGCTCCTGGATGTTACTTCAGGAGTGGCCTAGTGCTTCATGTCGTTAGTGTATGCTTAAACTGGACCATCAGATGGGCAACATGACAGCTCAGAAACTATCGCTGTTGCTGTGCAGACACATGGATTTGGGCCTGTGTCTGCAGGAGTTTGCGCGTTCTCCCCGTGGTTGCGTGGGTTTTCTCCGGGTGCTCCGGTTTCCTCCCACATCCCAAAAATGTGCTCTTAGGCTGATTGGGTAACAAATTGTCCCTATATTGGTCTCTATATGTCATTAAGACGTTAGGACGGCGGCGCGGGCTCGTTGAGCCGAAGGGCCTGTTTCCTGTGCTGTGTTGTTCTTTGTTCTTTGTTTTTTGTTCTAGTGAACAACACGCCATCTCCTGCTGACGGGAAGCAAGCATCTGGGAGGCAGGAGAATCTCATTCTCTGCGTCTCAACTTGCGTTAAATCCTGTTGCCCCAGCACCACTTTGCTCTCCGACCTACACTGGCTCCCAATCATTCAATGTCTTGATTTTAAAATTCTCACTCTTGTATTAAGATTCCTTCTTGGCTTCACCCCTCCCTATCTCTGTGATCTCCTCCAATCCCACAACTTTCTGAAATCTCTGTGCTCCTCTAATTCTAAGCAGCACTGATATTAATCACTCTACCATTGATGCTATTCAGCTTCAATTCCCTCCCTATCTCTCTCTGTCTCTCCACCTCACTTTCCTCCTTTAAGACACACCTTAAAAACCCAACCCTTTGAGCAAGTTTTTTGGTCATCTGACCTAGTAACTCATAATGTGGCTCGATGTCATGGAAGACTTCTGCAGAAAATGCAGATGTATGGGATAGAGGGTGATTTAGCTAATTGGGTTAGGAATTGGCTAGCAGATAGAAGACAGAGCGTGGTGGTTGATGGGAGATATTCATCGTGGAGTTCGGTGACAAGTGGTGTACCTCAGGGGTCTGTTTTGGGGGCCCTGCTGTTTGTAATTTTTATAAATGATCTGGATGAGGGTATTGAAGGATGGATTAGTAAATTTGCAGATGACACTAAAGTCGGTGGAGTGGTAGATAGTGAAGAGGGGTGTTATAGTTTGCAGAGAGACTTGGACAAGTTGCAGAGCTGGGCCGAGAGGTGGCAAATGGAGTTTAATGTGGAAAAGTGTGAGGTAATGCACTATGGCAGAAATAATAAATGTGTAGAGTATAGGGCTAATGGTAGGATTCTTAGTAGTCTTGATGAACAGAGGGATCTTGGTGTGTATGTGCATAGATCCCTGAAAGTAGGCAGTCAAGTCGAGAAGGTTGTTAAGAAGGCATATGGAGTCTTAGCTTTTATTGGAAGGGGGATTGAATTTCGGAGCCGCAACGTCATGTTGCAACTGTACAAAACTCTAGTGCGGCCGCACTTGGAGTATTGTGTGCAGTTCTGGTCCCCACATTATAAGAAAGATGTGGAGGCATTGGAGAGGGTACAGAGGAGGTTTACCAGGATGTTGCCTGGTATGGAGGGCAGGTCTTGTGAAGAGAGGCTGAGGGATTTGAGGTTGTTTTCGTTAGAAAGGAGGCGGCTAAGAGGGGACCTAATCGAAACATATAAGATGATTAGAGGTTTAGATAGGGTGGACAGTGATAGCCTTTTTCCTAGGATGGAGAAAGCTAGCACGAGGGGACACAGCTTTAAATTAAGGGGTGATAGTTATAGGACGGATATCAGAGGTAGGTTCTTTACCCAAAGGGTGGTTCGGGAGTGGAATGCCCTGCCTGCAGCAGTTGTAGATGCGCCAAGTTTGGTGGCGTTTAAGAGGTTAGTTGATAAGTATATGGAAGAGAAGGGAATGGTTTAGTTTGGAGGGTCATTGCTTTTTATATTGGTCGGCGCAACATCGAAGGCCGAAGGGCCTGTTCTGTGCTGTAATGTTCTATGTTCTATACAAGCTGATGTTATTATTGTACCACTGTTTAGCACAATAACTTTCTGCCACTGGCCTCCTGTCCTCTTAGAACAAAGAACAAAGAACAACACAGTAGCACAGGAAACAGGCCCTTTGGCCCAACGAGCCCGCGCCGCCATTTTAACATTGTGAGTGCCCTCTTCTACCTACCTATGATCTTTGTCTACGCCTATTGAGGAAGATTGAGGGAAGACTAATTTAGTGACAATTTGTTACACCAATTAGCCTAAGAGCACGTTTTTGGTGTGTGGGAGGAAACCGGAGCATCCGGAGAAAACCCACGCAATAATGGGGAGAATGTGCAAACTCCACAGACACCGGCCCAAATCCATGTATCTGCACAGCACAGCGAAAGTCACTGAGCTGTCGTGTTGCCCATCAATTGGTCCAGTTTAAGCATACGCTAACGACGTGAAGCACTAGGCAACTCCCAAAGCAACATCCAAGAGCAGCCCTCGCACGACCCACCATGTATATGCCCCCTTGTTGCATCTTAGTGGGAAGCCAGCCATAGACCTTCTTCTTGGTTTCCCATCTCTTCCAGTTACCCACAATGAGGTGTATCTCCTCTTTAAAAGGTGAGGCTGCCTTTAAATATCATCAGGAATTCCCTCCAGTTGAACCTCGGAGTGGGCAAGCTTCAAATCAGTAGCAGAATCAACCCTTGCGGTGGGAATCTGGAACTCACTGCCTGAAAGGGCTGTTATCGGACAATATATTTTGTGAAATTGGACCCACAATATGGAAGCAGGCTAACAGCACACTCAGAGCCCCTCCACTAAAAATCACAAAATCACAGACGCAGACTAGCAGGCAAGAGCATGCTTTTAGAATGCAGATGAGGGCTAGCACACAGGGGAAACTGGTCAGGAAGGCAACCCCAGGAGCTAAATTAAAAAAAACACACCTCCCCACCCCACCAAATCAGCACTTCTAAACCAGTGGAGACACCTGAAGATTAGCATAGCTAAGGAAGCACCCCTCAAACTTCCTCAGAATAATTGCACATCTATTGTTCAAGGCCCAGAGATTCCAGCCCATTGATAACCAATCAGACAAAAATAATTAACACACACTTAAAACAATCATCCCAATACTTGAAAACATCGAGACAAGATGGCTAAAGTCAAATATTGTAAATAAAGCATTTGCATTTGAATCGCATACTACACCGAAATTCAGGTATAACTGTAGCCCGTTGCGGCGGGTCTTTAGCATGTTCCGGGACAGTTTGATTGTATGTCCTGACTGAACCTCTGTCGATGTAAAAGAAAATAAAGCTGTACCGTTGTTGAACTTGACCCTGAGTCTGTAGCGGTCGTTTTGCCCACTTGCGCTAACAGGGCGATAGAGGCGAAAACCCTCACAACATTTAAAAAGCTTTTAGATGAACACTTGAAACACCATAATGTACAGAGCTTTAAAAGAAATGCTGCAGAGTAAGATGAAAACAGATAAGCATGTGATGGCTAGCACAAACGCAAGGGGCCGAAGGGCCTTGTTCTGAGCTGTAAAACTCTATGGACAGGGTTTTCCTGCCTAGCTCGCCTCAAACTCCGCTTGAGATCAACGGACCTTCCCACGGTGTGCCCACACCTCCGTCCCACCCAGTCTGATTCCCGTGGCAGGCAGGATAGTAAAGTTTGCCTTTATGAGTCTGTAATTCAATCTCAAGCTAATGAGGGTTCATGAACAATATTGCTTATCGATCAGACCCACTGCCACTGCAACAATAATTCTGGGTCTGAAAGTAGACCCACATGAGTCTCTACACATTGTCTGATTGTACTTAAATAAGAAGCTGCTTTTTACGAATCATTATAAAGGTTACATTGCCAGTACTGGCCAATAGAAAGCTGTTTCCTTTATTAGCATAATAAGTCAACATATCTTATTTTTAGGTATTTGTCACGGTAACTTGCCTTTGTTTTAATCCTTTCTTTGTAAAGCTGACCCAAGGTTAGATGAGTGGCTTATCCTGAATACCCAAGCGCAGGCCTCACTGAAAGCCTTGTTTGCTAATAAGCATTTTCCATTATTTAATAGACTTGTTTGTCATAACTTAATTTCCACAATTGTTGCAACTTAATTTTTCCGTAACAGCATCTGCAATTTCTAACTGCTTTTAACTTTAGTTTCAAAGTTCCAGCAACTCCATGGTGTTTTATTTGCAGTGGGCATCTTTAATCTTGCAGAACAAAGTGAATTAAATATTTGGCCGGAGCTGGAATTACGACTTAATTTCCACAGTAACTCTACAGGGATATATCAAAGTAGCTGAAAGACTATCGCACGAAACACATGTCTAAGATACAATGGTCTGGCTTTGTAATGGTGAAACTGTCGGCGTCGCTGTGATTACTTCTATGCACCTTTAGAAGTCCACATTTGTACAGATTGATGTGGGAATCTGGAAGCTTTTGTAAGTAACTCAATGATCCTTCAGGGTTTGTGCTGTTGTGGACCCCTCAGAGTGCAATTGATCAGTCAATTCACAAAAAGCTCCGACCATTACACTCTTCATTTTGCTGCATATATTCAACACAATAAATGTGATATTGTACTATGTATTACATATGCTAAACTATATATACCAGTGGCACAGTGGTTAGCACTGCCGCCTCGCAGCACATGGGACCCAGGTTCAATTCTGGCCTTGAGCAATTGCCTGTGTAGAATTTGCACGTTCTCCCTGTGTCTGTGTAATGTATATGTATGTACTTTCATCATTTTGTTGAATTAAGCACATACCCTTGATAAAGTTACACCTTGTTCAGTGAGGTGTAACTGGGCTTTTTGACCATTACCTATGCAGGTCATTCTGACAAAATAGTGCCCACATCTTACCAAATTAATAATTTATTTTAGACATTTGCTTATATTAATAGATCTTCTAAATAATTTATTTCACCAACTGAAAATTTAAATGTAAAATTATGATAATTAGTGCATATAACTTCTTGGATTGCTGTCCATGTGAATAGTTCAACGTAACGAGTTGCCTTACCCTGCATCAGCGTCACTGAGCAGCTGGAGATTTCTTTGGCTCGCTGCCAGATTAAACGGCCATCGAGAAAGGAGGAGACCATGCCACGGACATCACGAGACTTTACAGGATAGCTTTCTCATTGAGGTGAGTGTGAATTCTATTCCTTCACTACTGACTGCAAAACCTAATCCTATACACAATAAATGCGACATTGCATTATGTATTATATATGCTAAACTATGTATATCGGTGGCACAGTGGTTAGCACTGCCGCCTCGCAGCACATGGGACCCAGGTTCAATTCCGGCCTTGGGCAGTTGTCTGTGTGGATATTCTCCTGTGTGATATATATGTATTTATTACTTTCATCATTTTATTGAATTAAGCTGTACAGCCTTGGCAGCAGTAACCAATAACAAAATTAATTTGAGGATAATTGTTACTCCACAGTTTCTACATGCCTAATTCCATTAGGAATGCCCAACTTGATCTTCATAAATAAGTTGCATAGCACAGGAGGCTTATGCTGATCGCATTTTTCATCTTCTAATAAAATGTCCATGAGGATGAGAGGCAGCAACCTCAGGGAAAGTGGATCCTTTTGGAGCTGCAGTTCTAGTTTTGAAGAATATGATCTGCTGGTAATCTTGAAGCCCCAAAACTAGTCCAACGATCGAAGGAATAAGACTGTCAAACTCCAGCAATTATTGGAAATTATCCAAGCTTCCAGTTCATCAGAGCTAATAACTTAACAGATTTTAAAATGTCACTCAATGGTCCCAATTAATGCAACAGGCAATAGCTACCTCTGACCTGGTGCTATGCCCCCCCACAGGAACAAGATACAGAGCAAATCATCAACAGCAACACGGGTGCACCAGACGGTGTAAGTTGCAATCTACGTCACCCTGTTACAGGCAAGTCTGGGCCACTGTAATAGTGTGCCTGACTTCTCTGTAATTGGAAGAGCTGTCTGTGGACTGGGTCTCTCATGGGATGGATGGGACATTCTGAAGGGTTGAAGCTTTGAATTATTCTGCTCCTTATAACTGAAGCACCCTGGTGATTATAGATGTTGTATGGTAATAATATGATGAGATTGGAGGTGTCTTGCTAATGATCCTGTCCTGGAGCTCTCTCTGAGTCTGCAGCCTTTGCTGCTTTCGCCAGCCTCAATTCCTCATTCTCGGAAATTCAGATTCTGGAAGGGGTTCCTCCTCAGTAATTAAGCCTCTCTGAAGAATCGTGGCAATTCGCAAAGCGACCCTGAGTTTCTTGGGAGGAAGCCCTGAATCCATCCAGGAGTAGGGATAGGCCGTTCAGCCACACTGCCATTCAATTAGAACATGGCTCTTCCGTAACTCCGTATTTAGCTGTTTTTAACTGTTTTTTGATTTGATTTATTATCAGCGTACAGTGAAAAATATTGTCTCTTGCATGTTACACAGACAGCACAGCATTCACAGAATAATGGGGAGAAGGAAAGGAGAAGGTGCAGAATATAGTTCATAGATAGGGTAAGATCATATTATAGGCCCATTCAAAAGTCTGATGGCAGGAGGGAAGAAACTGTTCTTTAGTCGGATGGTAACGTGACCTCAGAGTTTTATATCTTTTTCCCGAAGGAAGATGGTGGAAGAGAGAATGTTCAGGGTGTGTGAGGTCCTTGATTATACTGGCTTCTTTTCTGAGGCAGCAGGATGTGTAGACAGAAGCTGATGGGTGAGAGGCTGATTTGAATGATGGACTGGGCTTTGTTTACAACTCTTTGTAGTTTCTCATGGTCCTGACCAGAGCTGGAGCCACACCAAGATGTGGTACAACCAGGAAAGATGTTATGGTATACCTGTAAAAATTGATGAGAGTTGTCAATGGACATGTCAAATGTCCTTAGCCTCCTGAGAAAGTAGGGATGTTATTCCATACGGCTTATTAATCTTAGCAAACACATGATCTAGGCATCCTAATCTTCTCCTTAGCATGCCATTGATTTATTCAATTTTAATTGAGCCTGGATATGAGCATTTATTGGTGCACCTTCTCAACAGTGCTGGAAACCAAAGTAGTGTTGGTCATGTCTCACAAACCTGATCGAGTTTTTTGAGGAAGTGACGAAGGTGATTGATGAGGATAGGACAGTGGATGTTGTCTACATGGACTTCAGTAAGGCCTTTGACAAGGTTCCTCATGGCAAAATGGTGCAGAAGGTGAAATTGCATGGGATTAGAGGTGAGCTGGCAAGATGGATACAAAACTGGCTCGGTAAAAAAGACAGTGGGGAGCAGTGGAAGGGTGCGTTTCTGAATGGAGGGCTGTGACAAGTGGTGTCTCTCAGGGATCAGTGCTGGGACCTTTGCTGTTTGGAATATATATAAATGATTTGGAGGAAAATGTAACTGGATTGATTGGTAAGTTTGCGGACAACACAAAGGTTGGTGGATTTGTGGATAGCGATGAGGACCATCAGAGGATACAGAGGGTATAGATCAGTTGGAGACTTGGAGAGATGGCAGATGGAATTTAATCCGGACAAATGAGAGATAATGCATTTTGGAAGGTCTAATACAGATAGGAATTACACAGTAAATGGCAGAACCCTTAAGAATATTGATAGGCAGAGGGAAGGTCACTGAAAGTGGCAATGTAGATAGAGAAGGTAGTCAAGAAGGGATAAGGCATGCTTGCCTTCATCAGCCAGGGCATTGAATTTAAAAATTGGCAAGTCAATATTATGGAATCTTAGTTAGGCCACACTTGGAATGTAGTGTTCAGTTCTGGTTGCCAATCTACCAGAAGGATGTGGAGGCTTTGGAGAGGGTACAGAAAAGAGTTACAAGGATGTTGCCTGGTATGGAGGGCATTAGCTATGAGGAGAGGTTGGAGAAACTTGGTTTGTTCTCACTGGAACGACAGAGATTGAGGGGAGACCTGATAGAAGATTATGAGAGGCATGGACAGAGTGGATATTCAGAAGCTTTTTCCCAGGGTGGAAGAGTCAATTACTAGGGGGCACAGGTTTAAGGTACCAGGAGCAAGGTTTAAAGGAAATGTACGAGTCCGACTTTTTTAAACAGATAGTAGTGGGTACCTGGAATCCATTGCCAGGGGAGGTGGTGGAAGAAGAAACTTTAGTGACTTTTAAGGGTTGTTTTGAAAAGTACATGAATGAGATGGGAATAGAAGGATATGGGTTCCAGAAGGGTAGAGGGCTCTAGTTAAGTCGGACACATGGTCAGCACAAGCTTCGAGGGCCGAAGGGCCTGTTCCTGTGCTGTAATTTTCTTTGTTCTTTGTCTTTTGCCTTGGTCTTAATTGGGTGAAAAGGACATGTGACAAACAAGGGATGAATAAATCATTGTGACTCTCTCAGCATTGCTGACTCGGCATCTGTGTCTATAGTCACATACTAATCGGCCATTAAGGAGTGATTTCCCTATTGGCTAACATAATGGTGCGAGTTGACAGTGAGAGCTCATATCATTGTGAGTGCACTCATTTGTAAACAAGTAATCGATGAAATGGAATTGTGTGCTCACTCAATTGAACTGTTCCTGTGTTGAGTATAACTGGTTGATGCTAGTAAACAGGGTTTCTTTTTCCCCCATTACAAGAATGCACTAACTGTTTGGTTTATGTTGGGGGTTGTTGTCTGTACGTAGATTGTTTTTATGTTGACACGATTAAGGGCGATTGTTTTACATGCTTACCTCTGCAACAAAAATTAAAAAGCAATTGGTTAATGCTTCTTTTATCAAATCAAGTCAATGACATAACGGAACACAAGCCTTTAAATGGGATGTGTATGAGATCGGTATCGATTATAACTTGCATGCAAAATATCCTTCATCAGGAGATTGCAAGTGTGTTGTTTTCTTTCGCCCCATGTTAGCCCTAGATTGGGTGCATTGGCCATGTTAAATTCTCCCTCAGTGTACCCGAACAGAGTGTGGCAACTAGAGGATTTTCACACTAACTCCATTGCGATGTTAATGTAAGCCAGCTTATACCACTAATAAATAAACATGGAGAGACTTGGGTGGAAGAGATTGAAATTCTCCACCAGCTCAAGTGCTGTGTATTTTATAGGTTTTATTACATAGGACAAATATCTGTGCCATGTGTCATCATTACCCCTCCGTGTCTATGCTGTTAATACAGCTGCTATTGGCTGTTTGGATCTATTGTGCATGCATTTGATGTCTTATCTCTGTCACACTCCTTTATCTACACAGGAATTAATTCAGCAATCAACATTTTACTGTCCTCTGCTAATAGCCTGCCTGGTACGTGCGTCTTTCTGAAGTGTAGTTTAATGTTGTTCAATATTATATAATTCTGAATAATGACTTCAGGACGAGAGCCTGAAAGCAGGTTTTTAAGAGGCTGAGAAAGAGATTGAAATCCAGCACTTTGAAGGCCGTGATCTCAGCCTTGCACTCAATTTGTCCAAGATGGCGTTGGAGCATGGGGACATAGAACACAGAACACTACAGCACAAACAGGCCCTTCAGCCCACAAGTTGCGCCAATCATGTCCGTATCCAACAGGCCTATGTATAACCCTCAATCCCATTAATTCCATGTATTCATCCAAAAGTCTCTTAAAAGACCCCAGCGAGTTCGCCTCTACCACCGATGGCAGCCGATTCCACTCACTCACCACCGTCTGAGTGAAAAACTTATCTTCTGAGCTGTACTTAGCATTCCCTCTAATTCCATCTTCTACCCCTGTTTTATGCATCTAAAACTCTCAAAATGCTCCAACAATGATATTCTGCACTCTCTCTTTTCCCCCTCTACGTATAGTATGTTTTGCATATATAGGGTGCAAGAAACAATACTTTTCACTGTTTACTAATGCATGTGACAATAATAAACCCAATCAAATCAAATCAGAATGTTACGTGGTAGTGAGTGTAGAAATAGGATTGAGTGCATGAATACGTAATTGGAGAAATGGTGGAGGAGGGAGGGCTTTAGATTTCTGGGGCTTTGGGATAGGTTCTGGGGTAAACAGGACTTGTGGAAGAAGGATAGTTGCACCTGAATAGGATCAAGTCTAATATCCTGGTGAAGGGTGTGGAGAAACTGGGATAATGGGATGGAGTCCTGACAGAAAGAAAGGTCTGAGGAGCTGCAGTCGAGGTAGCTGAAGGGGTTAGTGGGCTTGTAATGAATATCAATGGTGATCTAATACCAGTAACGGAGATAGAGTGGTCAAGGAATGGAAGTGTATGGACCATGAGAAGGAGAAAGGGGATGGAAATTAGAAATAAAGTTGATGAATTTTTCCAACGACAGCATGAAGCAACATCAAGACAGCTGTTGATGTCACGAGAAAAGAGATGTGAGAGGAGGCCGAACAGAACAGGAACAAGGAATGTTCCACATTACACACAATAAGACAGGTATAATTGACACCCCATCCAGGTTACAATAGCAGGAAGTGAGACACGTTAAAGGAGAAATTGCTATGAGGGAATAAGTTAGCCAGACAGAGAACAGTGATGGTGGGCGGGGATTGTTTAGGGAGAGTGATGGGGAATGGGGATTGTTCAGGGAGAGTGATGGGGAATGGGGATTGTTTAGGGAGAGTGATGGGGAACGGGGATTGTTTAGGGAGAGTGATGGGGAATGGGGATTATTTAGGGAGAGTGATGGGAGATGGGGATTGTTTAGGGAGAGTGATGGGGAACGGGAATTGTTTAGGGAGAGTGATGGGGGATGGGAATTGTTTAGGGAGAGTGATGGGGAACGGGGATTGTTTAGGGAGAGTGATGGGGAATGGGGATTGTTTAGGGAGAGTGATGGGGGATGGGGATTGTTTAGGGAGAGTGATGGGGAATGGGGATTGTTTAGGGAGAGTGATGGGGAATGGGAATTGTTTAGGGAGAGTGATGGGAATGGGGATTGTTTAGGGAGGTGATGGGGGATGGGGATTGTTTAGGGAGAGTGATGGGGATGGGGATTGTTTAGGGAGAGTGATGGGGAATGGGGATTGTTAGGGAGAGTGATGGGATGGGATTGTTAGGGAGTGATGGGGAATGGGGATTGTTAGGGAGAGTGATGGGGATGGGATGTTTAGGAGAGTGATGGGGAGGGGATTGTTTAGGAGAGTGATGGGGAAGGGGATTGTTTAGGGAGAGTGATGGGGATGGGGATGTTTAGGGGAGTGATGGGGAAGGGATTGTTTAGGGGAGTGATGGGAGGGATTTTAGGGAGGATGGGAACGGGATTGTTTAGGGAGAGTGATGGGGAATGGGGATGTTTAGGGAGAGTGATGGGATGGGGATTGTTTAGGAGAGTGATGGGGAAGGGGATGTTTAGGAGAGTGATGGGGAATGGGGATTGTTTAGGGAGAGTGATGGGGGATGGGGATGTTAGGGAGGTGATGGGGAACGGGATTGTTTAGGGAGAGTGATGGGGGATGGGGATTGTTTAGGGAGAGTGATGGGGGAGGGGATTGTTAGGGAGAGGATGGGGAATGGGGATTGTTTAGGGAGAGTGATGGGGGATGGGGATTGTTAGGGAGAGTGATGGGGAACGGGAATTGTTTAGGGAGAGTGATGGGGGATGGGGATTGTTTAGGGAGAGTGATGGGGAACGGGAATTGTTTAGGGAGAGTGATGGGGAATGGGGATTGTTTAGGGAGAGTGATGGGATGGGGATTGTTTAGGGAGAGTGAGGGGGATGGGGATTGTTAGGGAGAGTGATGGGGGATGGGATTGTTAGGGAGAGTGATGGGGAACGGGGATTGTTTAGGGAGAGTGATGGGGAATGGGGATTGTTTAGGGAGAGTGATGGGGGATGGGGATTGTTTAGGGAGAGTGATGGGGAACGGGGATTGTTTAGGGAGAGTGATGGGGGATGGGGATTGTTTAGGGAGAGTGATGGGGAACGGGGATTGTTTAGGGAGAGTGATGGGGAATGGGGATTGTTTAGGGAGAGTGATGGGGAATGGGGATTGTTTAGGGAGAGTGATGGGGAATGGGGATTGTTTAGGGAGAGTGATGGGGAATGGGGATTGTTTAGGGAGAGTGATGGGGAACGGGAATTGTTTAGGGAGAGTGATGGGGGATGGGGATTGTTTAGGGAGAGTGATGGGGAATGGGGATTGTTTAGGGAGAGTGATGGGGAATGGGGATTGTTTAGGGAGAGTGATGGGGAATGGGGATTGTTTAGGGAGAGTGATGGGGAATGGGGATTGTTTAGGGAGAGTGATGGGGGATGGGGATTGTTTAGGGAGAGTGATGGGGAACGGGAATTGTTTAGGGAGAGTGATGGGGGATGGGGATTGTTTAGGGAGAGTGATGGGGAATGGGGATTGTTTAGGGAGAGTGATGGGGAATGGGGATTGTTTAGGGAGAGTGATGGGGAACGGGGATTGTTTAGGGAGAGTGATGGGGGATGGGGATTGTTTAGGGAGAGTGATGGGGAATGGGGATTGTTTAGGGAGAGTGATGGGGAATGGGGATTGTTTAGGGAGAGTGATGGGATGGGGATTGTTTAGGGAGAGTGAGGGGGATGGGGATTGTTAGGGAGAGTGATGGGGGATGGGATTGTTAGGGAGAGTGATGGGGAACGGGGATGTTTAGGGAGAGTGATGGGGAATGGGGATTGTTTAGGGAGAGTGATGGGGATGGGGATTGTTTAGGGAGAGTGATGGGGAACGGGGATTGTTTGGGAGAGTGATGGGGGGATGGGATTGTTTAGGGAGAGTGATGGGGAACGGGGATTGTTTAGGGAGAGTGATGGGGAACGGGGATTGTTTAGGGAGAGTGATGGGGGATGGGATTGTTTAGGGAGAGTGATGGGGAACGGGAATTGTTAGGGAGAGTGATGGGGAATGGGGATTGTTTAGGGAGAGTGATGGGGAACGGGAATTGTTTAGGAGAGTGATGGGGAATGGGGATTGTTTAGGGAGAGTGAGGGGAACGGGAATGTTAGGGAGAGTGATGGGGGAGGGGATTGTTTAGGGAGAGTGATGGGGGATGGGGATTGTTAGGGAGAGGATGGGGAATGGGATTGTTTAGGGAGAGTGATGGGGAATGGGGATTGTTTAGGGAGAGTGATGGGGAATGGGGATTGTTTAGGGAGAGTGATGGGGGATGGGGATTGTTTAGGGAGAGTGATGGGGAATGGGGATTGTTTAGGGAGAGTGATGGGGAATGGGGATTGTTTAGCGAGAGTGATGGGGAATGGTGATTGTTTAGGGAGAGTGATGGGGAATGGGGATTGTTTAGGCGTCTACTCAAGGAAGAAGCAGAGAGCGCTCAGACCCTCCTGACGTTGGATGGAGGTGTTGAATGATTCGATAAAGAAGTGGAAGTAGCTGGGCCAGGAAACTGGAAATTGATGTGAGGTTTGGTACCGGAGAAATCAGGAATGTAAATGGGTAAAGACTGAACAAGCAGAGAGAAGATGGAGTCAAGAAGTGAGTTTTGTGAGTAGAACAGGACAGAGTGCAGAGAGTGAGACATATTAGAGTGGGGGCGAGGGGCAGAGAAATTGAGATAGACAAGGTCACACTCACAGCTCTCAATAAAAAGATTGAGAAAAGGTGGGAAGCCAGAGCAAGTAGAGGGGGAACACTGGAGATGAGTGAAAGAATCTATTGAACCAGGGGAAGGACCCCTGCCCAAAGAAATGAGTCAGTGGCGATGGAAGAAGAGTTCAGCATCATGCCAACCCAAAATTCACTGCGGTGAATGTGGAAGGGGATGAAACTGAATCTTTTACTGAGTATAGAATGTTCAGCATCAGGGAGGGTGGGTCAGAGGGTACACGGAATATATGGCAAGGACTGGGATTTAAAAAGGACTGAGATTAAAGGAATGGGAAGGTGTGGAGGCTCCCGATTGGATGTTGGTGTCAGTGAGTTGTTGGAGTTTGCATTCCTTAACCTGAAAGAAAGAGGAAGGGCTTCTTATTCAAGCATTGGCTCAGATGAAAAATAAAATGGATCTGGGACAAAGTCAGACCTGAGAGAAGATATATCAGTGCTGCTGGAGAAAGATGTAGCAGCCAATGGCACTGAGTGTGGAGGTCAGAATGAGGTGAGAACAGCAGTTCGAGGAGCATTGTATATCACAGAGATTCCTGTCATCCCGGGTAGATAGAAAATGAGGCATGGTACTTGAGTTGGAATTCAAGAGGGGTGAGTCAGTGTTTAAATCAGTCACTGAGAAGGAAAGAAAAACAGAAAATGCTAGAAAATCTCAGCAAGTCTGACAGCATCAGTGGAGAGAGAATGGAGCCAGTGTTGAGTCTGGATCACTCCTCATCACAATGGTTTTGTGGTCATCATTAGACTTTAAATTCCAGGTACTCATTTAATTTCACCCTCTGCCGTGGTGGGATTTGAACCGAGGTCCTCGGAGCTTACCCTAGCCCAGTGACAATACAGCTACGTCACTGCGTCTCCTGTACTGGCATGGATTGAAGATTGGTTAGCAGACAGAAAACTGAACAGGAATAAACAGATGGTTCTGTGACTGCAAGGATCAGTACACAAGCCCCAGCTGTTCAAAATCCCTACAAATGAATTGGATGTGGGAACCAAACGTAGTATTTCCAAGTTTGTGGATGTCACAAATCTCACTGGCAACATCAGTTGCCAGCAGGATACAAAGTGGCTGCGAGGGGAATTGGATACGCTTAGACTGAGGACAAAGCCATGGCAGATGGAATATAATGTGGGGAAGTGTGGGGTTATCTACTTTGATAGGCAGGTTAGAGGTGCAAAACACTTCTTAAATGTTCAGAAATTGGGAAATGCTGATGTCCAAAAAATCCTTGGTGTCCTTGTTCGTAAGTCACTGAAAACTATACCTGTACATGCAGCACGCAATTAGAAAGATATGTTATTTCTTGGCCTTGATTGCAAATTTGAGTACCGGTATAAAGATATTTTGCTTCAATTATATAGAAACGAGGTTAGACTTTATCTGGATTATTATGTATAGTTTAGATCTCCCTACCTGAAGAAATATACACTGACCATAAAGGGGCGATCCACCAGATTAATTGCTGGGGTGGTAAGATTTCCTATAACAAACTGAGGAGACTGGTCTTCTTAGAGTTTAGAAGAATGGTGGAGCCACAGAAGATGGGTGAGATCCTAAACAAATATTTCTCATCTGTATTTACTATAGAGAAAGATGTGGAAGCCAATGAAATCAGGGCAGTAAATAGTGATATCTTGAAAAGCATTCACACTACTGAAGAGGTGGTGCTGGTCTTAAAACACATTAAGATACTTAAATCCCTGAGGCCTGATCAAGTTACAGTTTGCAGAGGGACATAGATAAGTTGCAGAGCTGGGCCGAGAAGTGGCAAATGGCGTTTAATGTGGAAAAGTGTGAGGTGATTCACTTTGGTAAGACTAATATGTGTGCAGAATATAGGGCTAATGGTAGGACTCTTAGTAGTGTAGATGAGCAGAGAGATCTCGGTGTACAGGTGCATAGATCTCTGAAAGTTGGTACTCAAGTTGATAAGGTTGTTAAGGAGGTGTATAGTGTGTTAGCATTTATTGGTAGAGGGATTGAATTTTGGAGCCGAGATATCATGTTGCAACTGTACAAAACTCTGGTGCGGCCGCACTTGGAGTATTGTGTACAGTTTTGGTCGCCACATTATAAGAAAGATGTGGAGGCATTGGAAAGGGTGCAGAGAGGTTTACCAGGATGCTGCCTGGTATGATGGGTAGGTCTTATGAGGAAAGGCTAAGGGGACTTGAAGTTATATTCATTAAAGAGAAGAAGGCTAAGAGATGACTTAATTAAGACATATAAGATGATCAGAGGGTTAGATAGGGTGGATAGTGAGAGCCTTTTTCCTCAGATGGAGATGGATAATATGAGGGGACATAGCTTTAAATTAAGGGGTGGTTGTTATAGGATGGATGCTAGAGGTGAGTTCTTTACTCAGAGGGTAGTAAGGGTGTGGAATGCCCTGCCTGCAGCAGTTGTGGACTCATCAAGTTTAAGGGCGTTCAAATGGGCAGTGGAAAGGCATATGGATAACATTGGAATAGTTTAGGATAGAGGGTCATAAAATTGGTTCCATTGGTCGGCGCAACATCGAGGGCCGAAGGGCCTGTACTGCACTATAATGTTCTATGTTATAAGTGTATCCCAAAACATTATGGGAAGCTAGGGAAGAAATTGCAGGCCCCTATCATTAACCCTTGTGTCATTGACAGCTATGGGTGAGGTGCTGGAAGACTGGAGGAAGGCAAATGAGAACAAAGAACAACACAGCACAGGGAACAGGCCCTTCAGCCCAACAAGCCCACACCGCCATTTTAACATTGTGAGTGCCCTCTTCTATCTATGATCTTTGTCTATGCCTATTGGACTCCACAATAAAGGAATTATAACCAGATTGAAAGATGACTAATTTAGGGACAATTTGTTAGCACCAATCAGCCTAAGAGCACATTTTTGGGGTGTGGGAGGAAACCGGAGCACCCAGAGAAAACCCTTGCAAGCACAGGGAGAATGTGCAAACGCTCACAGACATTGACCCAAATCCATCTATCTGCACAGCTAACAGTCACTGAGCTAAATGTTGTGCTTTATTTCAGGAAGTGGCAGGGAAAAGACAGGGGATTACGCAGCGATGAGCCTAGCGTCAGTGGTGGGTAAGTTGTTAGAGGGGATTCTGAGTGACAGGATCGACATGCATTTGGAAAGGCAAGGACTGATTAGGGGTATTCAGCACAGCTTTGTGTGTGGGAAATTGTATCTTACAAATTTGATAGTTTATTTGAAGCGGTCACTAAAAAAATAGATGAGGACAGTGTGGTAGATGTTGTCTACATGGACTTTAGCAAGGCCTTAGACAAAGATACTGGTCAGTAAGCTGAGATCACATTGGATCCAGGGAAAACTAGCCAATTGGATACAAGATTGGTGGGAGACAGAGAGCGGTGCTGGGGAATGTTTTTTGGACTGGAGCTCTGTAATCCGTGGTGTGCCTCAGGGATCGGTGCTGGGTTCATTGTTGTTTGTCATTTATATAAATGATTTGGCTGAGAATATAGGAGGCATGGTTGGTAGGTTTGAGGATTACATCAAAATCAGTGGTGTAATGGTCAGTGAAGACGGTTATCTAAGACCGCAACGGGATCTTAATCAACTGGGCCAGTGGACCGAGGAATCGCAGATGGAGTTTAATTCAGATAAATATGAGATGTTACATTTTGGTAAGACAAACCAGGTCAGGAATTGTACCACTAATAGTCAGACCCTGGGGAATGTTGTCGAACAGAGACATCTAGGGGTCCTTGAAAATGGCAGCACAGATAAACAGGGTGGTGAAGAAGGCATTTGACACACTTGCCTTCATCAATCAGAGCACTGAGTACAAGGGTTGGGACATCATTTATAACTGTACAAGACATTGGTAAGGCCATATTTAGAGTATTGTGTATAATTCTGGTCTCCCTGCTATAGGAAAGATGTTACTAAACTAGAAAGGTGCAAAAAAAAGAGATTTAAAGGATGTTACCAGGACTGGAAGGTTTCAATTATAAGGAGGGGATGGATAGGTTGGGTTTTTTTTTTCCCTGGAGCGTAGGAGGATGAGAGGTGACCTTCTAGAGATTTATAAAATTTTGAGGGGCATAGATAAGATGAATAGTCAAGGTCTTTTCTCTTTGGTAGCAGAGTCCAAAACTAGACGGTGTAGGTTTAAGGTGAGAGGGGAAAGGTTTAAAAGAGAGCTGAGGGGCACCTTTTCCACACAGAGGGTACTGTGTGTATATGGAATGAGCTGCCAGAGGGGCTAGTCGAGGCAACTACAATTCCAACATTTAAAAAACATTTGGACAAGTACACGGATTGGAAAAGCTGAGAGGGATATGGGCAACAAGCAGGCAAATGAGACTAGTTCAGTTTAGGAAACTTAGTCAGAAAACTGAGTTGGGCCGAAGGACCTGTTTCCATGCTGTGTATCTCTATGAATCCAGTGAGATTTCATCACTTTGAAACTTACAACATTCTTAAGAGGTTGGACAGAGTAGATGGGCAAGATAGATGGGCAAGATAGGTGAACAAATTGGTGGGCAGGATAGATGGGCAAGATAGATGGGCAAGATAGATGGGCAAGATAGGTGGACAAGTTGGTGGGCAAGATAGGTGGACAAGTTGGTGGGCAGGATAGATGGGCAAGATAGATGGGCAAGATAGATGGGCAAGATAGGTGGACAAGTTGGTGGGCAAGATAGGTGGACAAGTTGGTGGGCAGGATAGATGGGCAAGATAGATGGGCAAGATAGATGGGCAAGATAGGTGGACAAGTTGGTGGGCAGGATAGATGAGCAGAGTAGGTGGGCAGAGTAGGTGGGCAGGATAGGTGGGCAGGATAGGTGGGTAGGGTAGATGGAGAAAGTAGATAGAGAAGGTAGATGGAGAAGTATATGGATGGAATAGATGCAAAAATGATGTTTCCCCTGGCTGGGAAAGATGTAAAATCAGAAGCCATAGGACTGAATTTTTCAGCTCTTCCTGCCAATGGGTTCATCCAGTCCTGTCGAAGGTGATCCCCCAACACCCCATCCCCTCCCCGCCTCCACTCCATGGCAAGTTCTCTGCTGGTTAGATGAACAAAGTTGGACTTAAACCTGGTGTTGTCAGACTTCTTACTGTGTTTATCCCAGTCCAACACCGACATCTCTACATCATGACTACTATCGACACTGCAAATTGCCGGATCCAAGTGGAGACGATCTGCAAGAAGATTGCACATATCGACACAGACATCAAGTTTAATCTGTAAGCAGCCTGTGCTGTTATATGTGCTGTTTGAGACCAGAACACCTCATTCACCTGACGAAGAGGATAGCCTCGAAATCTGGTGAGTTTACTATCAAATAATTCAGTTGGACTTAAACCTGGTGTTCTTACTGCATTAGATGAACAAGCCATGCAAAAAGCCATGAACATTGGGTGGAATCTTTCGCTCTGTGTAAAGGCAGTGTTGGTTGGTATGAGAAAGCTAGCATGCTTCTCTCCAGCTGCACAGCTGAGTTTTCTCTCCAGATTTGCGTTTTTCCATAGCTGTTATACAGATGTGACGCAGATGTGACGTCACATCCATGAAGAGGGAATTCTCTATTAGGGAGAACACATGTTGAAGAATCCCTTTAATCATGCCTTAATTTAGTAAATTAATTTAAATGAGATTCCC
Source organism: Sphyrna mokarran (assembly GCA_024679065.1). Lineage (NCBI taxonomy): Eukaryota > Metazoa > Chordata > Chondrichthyes > Carcharhiniformes > Carcharhinidae > Sphyrna > Sphyrna mokarran. The sequence goes on from JAGIQG010000024.1 coordinate 41,524,741, forward strand.
CTCATTACATCACCAGCAAGGGACGGAGGAAATGGGATTCTCATTCCCATGGTCTCCCAGGATTTTCCACCAACGTTACCATTTTCACCCACGGCAAATGCCAGCAGAAAATTCCCCCCCCCCCCCCCCCCCCCCCCCCACCAATCGGCTGACTGGCTGGTGGCCAATGGCGGACTGCCTCCATCACCAGGAAATGTGCCACGAAGGGAGTGTAAAATCCCACCCGCTGTTAGTCTCAGGATAAGGAACAAATCATTCCCGACTGAGCTGAGGAGGAATTTCCTGACTTAGAGGGTCGTGATGCCTTTGGAATTCCCTATCCCAGAGGGCAGTGAAAGTTTAGTCCATTTAAAATAGTCGGATTCCCAGATGCTCATAACATGGAGAGTTATGCAGGGAAACTACCCCAATCCTTGGGTTGAATGGTGGAGCTGATTGGCCGATCCTCTGTAGTTTATTTGAGACACATATACACGTCTATCCTGACAACCTGTCATCCGTGGGAATGAGCCGATTGCTAAGAAATTAACTTGTTGAGCAAAGTGATGTCCAACATGGTTTTTGAAGAAGTTTACAGACCTTCTTATAGAATGGTTAAAATAAAACACATCCAGACCTTCTGCTGTGAACTGCAGCCTCCTTATATTTGGCCCAAGGCATATATTTAAATAAGATTTGGATCTATACTCCACTGGGAATCTATGGATGGGTCATATTTTTTGCATTGTCGAGATAATAATTAATTCTACCAATTATTTAACTCTGTAACTAATCATAAATCCTGGCACCCCTACAGCAGATGGAGGGCATTCAGTCCATCGAGCCAGCAATCCCATCCAGACCATATTCCCGTAATCCCACAAATTTACCCTGCTTGTCTCCCTAACACTAAGGGTCAATTTAGCATGGCCAATCAACCTAACCCACACATCTTTGGACTGGGGGAAGAAACAGAGCACCTGGAGGAAACCCAGGCAGACACAGGGAGAACATGCATACTCCGCACAGAGAGAGACCCGAGGTCAGAATTGAACCTGGGTCCTTGGTGCTGTGAGGCAGCAGTGCTATTGCTGTGCCAGAAAAGATATACTGGGACTTTGTGCACTAATCCCTTAATTATTTCATAATATCTTATTGTTTCTCTGTATAATTTTATTTGTAAATAAATCTGAATAATACTAGTAGCCTACATACAAGAGTATTGCATCGTCAAAGACTAGGCAAACCAAATGGGCAAAAGCAGCTTAGAGGATCAGAATGTGGAATATGTTCCAGAAAGTTTTCTAGAACAATTTTGTTGAAAAAACAAATTGGTAACAAACTACTTAGTTCTGATTTTGTTGCAAGTCGGAGTTATCTTACAGCGAAGGATCATCTGGAGAAGAATGATTACAATATAGTAGAGTTTGAATGATGTGGTTAAGTCCAAAACTAGGATTTAAACACAGTGAATTATGGAGCTCTGCAGAATGAGTGGCCAATGTGGATTGGGAAATTACACAGAGATAGGCAAATATTGAAAGAAATCATTTAAAATTCTCAGCAAATATACATTCCTAGAAGAGTATAAAATTCCACTTGAAATGTAGTGCAGTCGTGACTAACTGGATAGGTTTTAAACGTGATTAGGTTAGAGAGTCTGATCATGTAGACTAGGAGAGTAGTGAGCTTGTGAATTGGGAGAGTTTAAAAATCAGAAATGAATGACCAATGAATTAAAGGGAGAAGAAAATATATTTAAAAAAAAGTGACTGCAGGGCTAGTGAATGTTCCACTTTGGATTTTCTCAGATTCTAGAATGGTCAGGACAACCTGATGTCTCTTAAAGTGCTTTACTTTTGTCACTGTTGTAACAAAAGGACACAGGTATAAGGGGGCAACCATTTAGGACTGAGCTGAGGTGAATTTGTTGAGCACCTTTGGAATTCTCTACCTTGGACGAACGTGGATTTTCCATCATAGAATACATTTACGGCCAAGATAGATGGATTTTTCATCTGCAAGGAATCGAGGGGTGCCGAGAGCAGGTGGGAGAGTAGAATTGAAACTTACCAAATGATAGAACAGCTTAACGGGTCATAGGAGTTACTCTTGTTCCTATTTCTTATATTAATCTGGAGTACTGCACAATAATGCAGCTTGTCAGAATTCAGCAGATGGAAGGTGTGGGTCAGAGATCAAGTTTCAATTCCTTGCAAGTTCACTCAACCACCAAAAGTCCCAAGCTCTTGTGTTGGCCAAAAACCAACCTGAATCTTTGAGAGGATCATTAACTTCTAAAAAATCAGGGTCTTATGGTGTCCATGGTGGTCCAGATAGTGAGTGCTGTGAGATTAAAAAAGAGGAGCCCCTGACAGATGTGCACTTAATTATCATGAATTCAGAAGGAAGCATAAGACTATAAGATACAGGGGAAGAAGTAGGTCATTCAGTTCATCGAATCTGCTCCACTATTCAATATGAACTTGACTGATCTGATAATCCTTAACTCCAATTTCCTGTTTTATGCCCATACCCCTCGATTCCCTTGCTGATTAAATATCACAGTCTTCTGGCTTCGTGTCACACTATCTGTAACCCCCATGACTTGCCTGGGTTAGCAAAAAACCTCACTTACTGTGCTGTCTGGAGACAATACACATCTCTCTAACCTGTGCTCAGTGTTCCTTCCACCCACATTGTTAGCCACTTTAAGACTTGAATAGCAGGTTAAGTGTAAAGATTCGCATTCTAATCAGTAAACTGTAAACTGTCTGTGCTGCTATCTGTGCTATTGTAAACCAATCATTCGCCTGACGAAGGCCATAAAGCCAAAAGCTTGTGACTTTACTATCAAATAAATCGGTTGGATTTAAAACTGGTGTTGTCAGACTTCTTACTGTGTTTACCCCAGTCCAACGCCGGCATCTCTATATCATATCTCAGTCTCGAACATACTTAACGAACCAGCCTCTACAGCCCTCTGCGGTAAAGAATTCCACAGATTCATTACCCTCTGACAGAAGAAATTCTTCCCATCTCTGCCTTAAATTGATGGTCTTGTATTCTGAGATTATGCTCTCTGGCCCTCCATTCCTCCACAACCTGCCCTGTCAAGCCCCCTGAGATATGTCTCAATACGGTCACCCCTCAATACCAATGAGTACAGGCCCAACCTCCTCAACCTCTCCTCATAAGGAAATCACTGTACACTCAGGATTCACCTAGTGAACCTTCTCTGGACTACCTCCAATACCAGTGTATCTTTCCTTAGATAAGGGGGCCCAAACCATTTACAGTATTCCAGATATGGTCTAACTAGTGCCTTGTATAGTTTTAACCTTATTTTTATGCAACATTCTCTTGAAATAAAGGCCAACATTCCATTTGCCTTTCCTTTTACCTGCTGAACTTTTGTGATTGATGTACAAGGGCCCCCTAATTCTATCTGCTTCTCCATTCACTCTGTGCACCATAATCCCAGTTTCTTTAGTCTGTTTACCTAACCAAAGTTCTTCATCTCTGGTACCCATCCAATTAATCTCCACAGTGCCCCCAATCCAAGAGCTGGATAAATATTCAGTGAAACCAGCCTTGGGTCTGCAGGGATTATCAAAGTCCAAAAGATTTGCCATTTGGTTAGCTGGGTGGCAGTGCCACACTGATGCCATGCCATACAGTGTTCCAACAAGAATCCAACCCTCCAAAGTGACAAAGAATTTCAAATTTGATGTTTGAAAGATAAATTGTGATTACCTCGCCGGCATCTGGAAATGAAGGCTGGTTTTTCAAGTCATCAGCCATAAGGGGATCTCAGAATGGGAGTGTTAATGAAGCCATTAAGCATTCAAAACCACAACACTGTAATTGACAAGCCTCAAATTACAGAGTCATTACTGATAACCATGAAAGTCTGTGAGCGATGGAGCTTGCAAAGGAATGAGCTAAAATAGCGGGATGTGTTTATGACTGATCTGGGAATGCTCACTGACAGATGATGACAACTCTTTGAATAGACATCTGAAAACTAGACCAAAAAATGCTGGAAGTACTCAATGGGCCAGACAGACTGCGAATGGATAAAGATTATTGTCTGCATGTCCGATATACAGAGCTGAGAGAATTGCCGGCTTCTATTTGACCGAACGGCAGATTTTCGGTTGGGATGCGAAGGTATAGAGCTTCTCAGAAGTTAGGACAAGCAGTGTTAGTGAGGGGTTCACAGACCCAGTGTCAGTTGGATTACATGGGTGAAGATTTTAAATAAAAAGTCGATGGAGGTTAGTCTGTAGTGAAGTCCCTGTGCCTCAGAGGAGATATTATTGATTTTCAACAGAGTGGGCTGGCATGGTGAGAAAATGGTTAGCACTGCTGCCTCACAGTGCCAGGAACACAGGTTCAATTCTGAGCTTGGGTCACTGTCTGTGCAGAGTCTGCATGTTCTCCCCATGTCTGCGTGGGTCTCCTCCAGGTGCTCCAGTTTCCTCTCACAGTCTAAAGATGTGCGACTTAGGTTGATTGGCCATGCTAAAATTGCCCTTCGTGTCCTGAGGTGCGTAGATTAGAGGGATTAGTGGGTAAACATGTAGAGATATGGGGGTAGGACTGGGTGAGATTGTGGTCGGTGCAGACTCAATGGGCCGAATGGCTTCTTTCTTTACTGTAGGGTTTTTATGTTTCTATGTCTAAGTTTAAATTTTCCTTCCGTGTATCCAGAATGTGGTGACTAGGGGATTTTCACAGTAACTTCATTGCAGTGTTAACGTGAGCCTATTTGTGACACTAATAAATAAAACCTATGCTTAACTCTACCAGTGTTGTCCCATTGTTCACTGGTTGTGGGATGGGTGATCCATTATGGGCTTTCTCTCTGGGAGCATTGCCATTGCCTCTGCTTATTAGTAGTGTACTGTACTGAACACACAGAGTGGATTCGCAGACATAGCCACGGAGATGGCATCATCTTGGCACCACCGTATACATCTGCAGTGATGTAGTTAACCGCGCAGACTCAGTGGGTGGAAGATGAATGGTGCCATACAATCCACCCTCTTGCCACCCATCTATCAGGGTGCACCCACACTGCCAGCACTGGACCAGGTCTCTCACTCTCAGGAATTAAGAGTTGATCTGTCAGTGATCATGGAGCACCGTGTCCAACCTTAGAATCACAGCAACAATATACAGGGAGCCAAGCATTTGGGCAGAGCCATTTTCTTCAATTCACCTTCCCAATAATCACTGGTGAGCGGTGAAAATGCCAGCACACAGAAATGAACGAGAACATTGTAATCAGAATGACTCACAATCCTCCCTTCATCTTATATTCTTACTGACAGAATCTCACTCAGAGGAGATGTGGGGGAAGGGATAGGGCCGGCTGCCTCACACTTTTCTAACCAGGGCCTTCACATTTAGGTGGAAGAGGAGAACAGTCCTCTACCCAGCATTATGTCTCTGCAGTAACCCAGGAGACTTGGATCTAAATTGTGGCTCCAGTCAGCACAGCAGGGGACCATCAACACACATGGATTCAGTGCAGGAAAAGGCTCAATGATCTGTTGTACTCTGGCACTGGACTCAGCCACACAGAGCTACAGGGAAAGAGCTGGAGGCTGCAGCTCTCTGTGAGAGCTGGGACTTATCCCTGTTTCAGCATTGAGGCTTGTATGTGTAAGCTGTTCGTATAGGTGAGGACAGAGCAGATATGAATGAGCTCTGTGATGTACAGACCCAGTAAAGAGAAATATAACCCACCCACTATGTACCAGGGCTAATGTGGAATTGTGTTCCTGCTGCAGTCAGGAAGAGTGAAGAACATAACAGGAATGACCCAGACTGGGCCGGGTTAACCCGGTTAAGAATAATTCTCTCAATTAGACAGGTTACCATGGAGATTGCCAAGGCACAGCAGCCTGGTGGTGAAGGTATATCACTGATAGGGAATGATAAAGGAGGAATTAGAATCACTTTGGAACATGGTGGAGGCTGACAGAGCATAAAGGGGACATTGGCACGAGAGGAAGTGTGAGAATGGGGTTGCATCATCAGTGCTGTGCGTCAGAGCGTGCTTTCACAAGGTTCTGTACTTAAAGATCTCCATTTGTATCTCACACAGGTCTTAGCTTTGCTCCCTCACAATCCCTTGCCTCTCCCCCTCCCTCCAATCTACCTACCTACCTCCCACAACTACAAAGGCCAGACCCGTCCCCTCTGGCACCAAGTGATGTCTAAGCCGGCAGCATCAGAATTGACGAGACGAAACTTGGCAAACTCAGATACCAGTACTTTGGAGGGATGTTGTGCTGGTGCAGAGTTAGTGGCTGAGGATGAGGGACGCCACAACACAGAGTGAGAGGAGTGGTTAGAGTCAGAGACACCCCCACACCACCCGGACCCCTCAGTGCCCCCTGAGAACCCAGACCCTTCACTGCCCTTGTGTGTCTGGATCCCTTGGTGCCATCCACACCCAATTGGACCCCTCCATGCTCTCAGCTTGGTGCCCACTGCCCTTCCAAACTTTTTTGTGCCCCCTGCACCCCTCAGTGTCCCCCACCCCCCGGGTGCCTGGACCCCTCGATGCCCGCTGCACACCCAGACCCCACAGTGCCCCCTGTCCACCTAAACCCCTTGTTGCCCCAGCAGACACAGACCCCTTGTTGCCCCTGCAGACACAGACCCTCAATGCCCTTTGTGCACGCAGACCCTTCCTAGTGCACCTGCATGTGCAAACCCACCTCCCCGTGCCCCTGGATTCCCCTGGTGCCCTGCCACACTATTCAGTGCTTCATGTTCCCCACCCACTGCTTGCCTCATCACGGTTTTTTATTCTTTCATGGGATGGTGGACATTACTGGATGGGCCAGCAGTTGTTGTCCATCCCTGGTTGTCCTTGAACTGAGCCGATTGCTGGGCCATTTCAAAGGCCAATCAGAGTCAACCACATTGCTGTGAGTCTACAGCCATATGTAGATAAGCAGATTTCTGTTTCAGATCGTAGAACCCTACAGTGCAGAAAGAGGCCCTTCAGCCCATCGAGTCTTCACCGAACACAATCCCACCCAGGCCCTACCTCCTTATCCCTACATATTACACCCACTAATCCACACATCCCTGGGCACTAGGGGCAATTTTTTAGCATGGCCAATCAATCTAACCCACACATCTTTGGACTGTGGGAGGAAACCGGAACACTTGGAGGAAACCCATGCAGACACAAGGAGAATGTGCAAACTCCACACAGACAGTGACCCGAGCAGGGAATCGAACCCAGGACCCTGGAGCTGGGAAGCAGCAGTGCTAACCACTGTGCTACCGTGCTGCCTCATTTCACTCTCAGTTCAGTGGAATACAATGGGATTGAAGATGGTATATGTTATATTAGTTATTTCAGCAGGAATAGGCTCTGGGCTATACACCATCCTACATTCGTTAAGACCAGTTTTTAGGTGTCTGCTATGTTAATCCCCTCTACAGCATATTTAAGGGGTTTGATACATGTTGAAAGAACTCTCTGTGAAATGTTGTTGTTGTTCTGAATTGTTCACTGGCCCAGTGAGCAGGTGAGAATGGCAGATCTCCTTCCCTGAAGGACATCAGTGGAGCAGATGGGTTTTTAATCACATTTGGTGATGGTTTCATGATCACTATTATTGACAATAGCTTTACATTCCAGATGCATTACCAGCTGCTGTGGTGGGATTCGAACTCTTGTCCCCAGAACATTAATTTTCTCTGTACTGTTATTTTCTATAGGTCAGTGGGACCAAGCAAAAAAAAATGGTTCGGCACAGACAAGAAGGGCCAAAAGGCCTGTTTCTGAGCTGTAATTCTCTATGGTTTTATTAGCCTGGGCTTCTGCTTTATGAGTTCAGTGATATTATCATTCCGCTATCATCTCTTCAAAGGGACGTGTGATACCCCTGAGTGTTCCAATTGCTGCAAAACTTCCCCTTGCCTTGTGAGTGCTCTGTTCCTTCCATCCCCTCCTGTGCGCATGCCCAAGGCAAAGCTGCATGACCTCTCCGCACCTCCCCACAGGGCGTGGGCGAGTTTCCCCTTTCCATAATTTCCCTACTCATTATGGACGTGTAGGCTGATCCAGAAATAGCAACTGGGAGATGTAATAATCTCTGTAAAGAGAATAGTCCCACGGACTGTGGAGGCTATTGAATAAGGATTGTAGAACCAGTGAATCTCTTCCTTAAGTGCCAGCTGTTAGTGAATATGAAATATATATATAAATACAGCAGCAAATTCATGCAGAGCAGAGCGCAATGAACTGTCTGTTAAACTGCTAAGCAGCTTAAATGAATGGGAAGCCTTGTGTTTTTTTTCTTTCTCAGCCTTTGAGGTAGTAATTAGTCTGGATCTGTACTCCTGCAGGCTGAGATGGGCCAGAAAAATGACTTTCAGGTCCTATCTACAAACAAAGAGCTGCTGCTACCCCCCTCACCCCTCGAGCCCCACAGGGAGAATGGATTTTTTTTTGGATAGTAGACCCTAGGTAAGGCTGATGTGGAGATGCCGGTGTTGGACTGGAGTAAACACAGTAAGAAGTCTCACAACACCAGGTGAAAGTCCAACAGGTTTATTTGGTGGCATGGGCTTTCAGAGCACTTCTCCTTCATCAGGTGAGTGAAGAGTTGGGTTCGCAAACAGGGCATATATCGGCACAGATTCAATTTACAAGATAAAGACTGACAGGAACCAGGCGCCAGAGTGGAGGATGAGGGCAGTGCTCTCTGCAAGTCTGGACACTCATTCCTAATATTTCACTTTGGCATTCACTGGATAATTCCAATGTTCTCGGGACAAACTCTGCATAGGGCTCCTTCAGCAGGTGTCAGCCCTGGCAATGGTCAATGTGGTTGACTCTTAAATGCCCCTCTGAAATGGAGGGCAGTTAGGGATGGGCAATAAATGTTGATCCAACCACAGACGCTCACACCCCTAGTCATGAAAATAGAAAAAATGGTCCCTAAATATGTTATTGAGGCAAACACCTAAGAACAATGACCTTAGGGATTTCCTCCCGCAGTCCAAAGATGTGCGGGTTAGGTTGATTGGCCAAGCTAAAATTGCCACTTTTAGTGTCCTGGGATGGTTAGGTTAGAGGGGTTAGCGGGTAAATGTGTAGGGATATGGGGATAGAGCCTGGGTGGGATTGTGGTCGGTACAGACTCGATGGGCTGAAGGGCCTCTTTCTGCACTGTAGGGTTCTATGATTCTATGAAACTAGCCCAGGATGTACCACTGCTAAAATGGAAGCTCCAAAGGTTGACGTAACACTTGCCACTTTCTATCCCGCTATATTCAATATTGAACTGAACTTGTTGTGAATTCTTTAAATTGGTGAGACTGTGAACTGCTTAAATATTAATTGACAATTAGCACTTCTTAGTGACAAATGAGAGGTTTGAGAGTTGATGTGATCACAGTTGCAGGGTGGCTGAATAGACATGGAAATCCAGTGGAAATTGCAGCTGGGAAGTGAACATTTGGTTAACAGTTTGAATATTTGAATATCACCCACAAGCTACATTAAACACACCCCGGAGAATACTGAGTGACAGACTGAAAAAAGCATCCAACTGTGTTTCAGTGAGTTCAACTACAAAGTGTGAGAGAGTGCTGATCATCCCAACCCTAACTTTTCTATATGCATTGAGCATACTGACCCCTACAGGTTGGGAGAAGAGCAACAATGTGTGCGTTCAATAAAAAACATGAGTGCTGGAAAAACTCAGCAGGTCTGGGAGTGCCAATGGAACGAGATATAAGGGGGCAATTATCCCATCCCACCGAGTTAATTTTCTAGCACGGGGAGGGGTGAGAGAATCTTGCAGGCCATGTGGAGGGGGCGGTGGGGTGGGGGGGTAGCTTCCCAGGCTGGCTGGCGATCAAGCTGGCCAGTAAATGGGAGGCTGACAATTCGGGGGCACCGCGCATGTGCAGAAGCTGGGTGGGAATAGGCCCTGCCTCCTGAAACTTAATGATATTCACACTGCTGGTCTCTGCATGGCACAGAGTGTGCAAGATTCTGGTGTGAACTCCCACTGAAAAAAAAAGCCAGCATGAATTACTCCAGTTTTCTCATGATTAGAATTTTTTTTTTGAGAAAATTCTGCCCAATGTTTTGATTCTGTACAACTCTTCCTTTGAACTCAGTATTTGTGTTTGCTCGGAGTGGATTTTAGCCTTCACCAAGTTTGTTGTGTTTCGTACATTACAATAATAACTACACTCAAAAGTATTTCATTGACTGTAAAGCACTTTGGGATGTCCTGATGTTGTGAGAGGTGCTATATTAATGTAGGTTTTTCTTTCATTTTATAGAATTTGCATAATCTCATTCTCATTTGTGATCACTCCCTTTATATCCCTCCCAAACCATAGAAAATTACAGCTCAGAAACAGGCCTTTTGGCCCTTCTTGTTGTGCCAAACCATTTTTTGCCTGGTCCCACTGACCTGGACCATACCCTCTCACCCATGAACCTATCCAAGTTTTTCTTAAATGTTAAAAGTGACCCCGCATTTACCACTTTATCCGGCAGCACATTCCACACTCCCACCACTCTCTGCATGAAGAAGCCCCCCCAATATCCCCTTTAAACTTTTCTCCTTTCACCCTTAACCCTCTGGGTTTTTTTCTCCCCTAGCCTCAATGGAAAAAGCCTGCTTGCATTCACTCTATCTACACCCATCTAAATCTTATACACCTCTATCAAATCTCCCCTCATTCTTCTTCACTCCAGGGAATAAAATCCTGACCTATTCAATCTCTCTCTATAACTCAGCTTCTTAAGTCCCAGCAACATCCTTGTGAACCTTCTCTACACTCTTTTGACCTTATTTACATCCTTCCTGTAACTAGATGACCAAAACTGTACACAATACTCTAAATTCGGCCTCGCCAATGCCTTATATAACCTTACCATAACACTCCAACTTGATACTCCGACTTATAAAGGCCAATGTACCAAAAGCACTCTTTACGATCCTATCCATCTGTGATGTCACTTTTAGGGAATTCTATTCCTGTATTCCCAGATCCCTCTGTTCAACTGCACTCTTCAGAGTTCTACCATTTAGCCAAACCCTACCTTTTCTTCACCTACACCTGAGACAATCTCTTCTCAATGACAGCATGAACCGGTTGGGCTGAATGGCCTGTTTCTGTGCCAAATATCCCAGGTAGCACCTTCAAACGACCAAAAATGTCATCTTGGCTCTTTGATTGGCTTCTGTATTTTGCAGCCCACACTGGGCTCACTCACATCCTCACCTTTGTATTTTGATGCTCCTGTCTCCAGGATAAGGAACACTCACCCACTCTCTCTCTCTCTCTCAGGATGTTTGTTCCTCAATCTTTATTGTCCAGGGAAAGCAAATATGAACAAGGTGCTTAGCAACATAGTCATGTCGAACCTTACTGGACCATATCTGTGTGGATGCTGGAGCCCAGGAGGTGAAAATGTAACTTAACCTTTCCTGCAATGGCTCTTTGAAAGATCTCTCCATCCACTGCTCTTTCCCCAGAGCCCTGCAAAGTCTTCCTTTCAAGTATTTATCTCATTTCTTTTTGAAAGTTGTTATTGTGCCTGCTTTCACCTGCCTTTCAAGCAGTCCATTCCAGATCATAGCAAATCACTGTGTAACTTTTACTTTAAAAAAAATGCCCTGGTTCTATTGTTACTTATTCTAAATTAGTTTTCTGGTTACTGACCCATTTACCACTGTGAAGGAGGGTAATATTATATTATAGAATCCTGCAGCTCGGAAGGAGGTCATTTGGCCCATCGAGTACAGACTGACCATACCCCAATTCCTGTAACCGCCATTTACTCTGCTAATCCCCCTGATTCTAGGGTCAGCATGACCAATCATATAAACATAAAAAACTACAGCACAAACAGGCTCTTCGGCTCACAAGTTGCACAGAACACATCCCTACCTACTAGGCCTATGTATAACCCCCTATCTTACTAAGTCTCATGTACTCCTCCAAAAGTCTCTTAAAAGACCCTATCGATTCTGCCTCCACCACCAAAGGCAGCCAATTCCACGCACCCTCTGAGTGAAAAACTTACCCCTGACATCTCCTCTGTACCTACTCCCCAACACCTTAAACCTGTGTCCTCTTGTGGCAACCATTTCAGCCCTGGGAAATAGCCTCTGAGAATCCACTCGATCAGTACCCCTCAACATCTTATAAACTTCTATCAGGTCACCTCTCATCCTTCATCTCTCCATGGAGAACAGACCTAGCTCTCTCAACCTATCCTCGTAAGACATGCCACCCAATCCAGGCAACATCCTTGTAAATCTCCTCTGCGCCAATTCAATGGCTTCCACATCCTTTCTGTAATGAGGTGATCAGAATTGAGCACAGTCAACCACAATCAACCTAACCTGCACATCTTTGGACTGTGGTAAAAAACTAGAGCACCCAGAGAAAACCATGCAGACATGGGGAGAATGCACAAACTCCACACAGACAATGACTTGAGGCCAGAATTGAATTCGGGTCCCTGGCACTGTGAGACAACAGTACTAACCACTGTACCACCCAAAGCCCCTCATTTTAAACTTACTATGATAAATAGAATAGATTAAAGTAAAGATTACAAGGTGTCTTACATATCGAATAAGGGTTTACCATGTGCCTAATACAGTATGCAAAGGTATTGTTGGTCTCACCACAATTTAATCTAATATTATGAAATTAAACTATATCTTTAATGTGTTTTGTAAACCTTGGCCAATGGGTGAGCTAAGTGCTCAGCATGATGGGAAATTGATAGAAATAAACCAATTTTTTTTGGGTCAATGGAAAGCAGAGAGCAGTTCTCCACATCGGCCAGCTGAAGGTTCATCAGGGCTTGGGAATGTATGAGCTGGTGGTTAATGAAGTTGGTATGGTTTCTCATGCTGATAATGGGACTGGACATAGGTGAGGGAATTGACTTTCCTTCCCAATTAAAATCTACAGGTGATAGAAATATCCTTAAATCTGCCATTTTCCTAATACTGAGGGAAGAACTTCCAGCTGCACTAGACTAGTGAGCTTCTAAACCTGCTGATAGGTAGAGCACTACAGGCTGAGGTAAGATTGTAATTAAACCCTCCATTTTGGGTGACAAATTGAAGTGTTCAGAAGTGTGTATCAATCTCACATTGTTGTATTTGAAAGGATAACCAACGCTTGTCGACTATCTTTCTTCCTGATATATGCATCAGCAATAAACTTCTTTTGAAATCCATGCTGTCTTTATGGTCTGTGTTTTGGTTGAGTTTGGTTGAGTACAAGGCCTCACAGAGGGACACCCTCTTACACACTGGAAATAACTTCCCCTCATTTACTCAATCAAAACTCTTCATGACTATCAACATCACTGTCAATTTTCTCTTAATCTGCTATTTCTCTATAGTCTCTTTGTGTAAGTGGTTCTTCACTGCAACCATTGTAGTAAATCTCTTCTGCACCTTTTCTGAGGCTTTGATATCCTTCCTCAAGTGTGGGGCATTTAGCCACCTAATTCCACTGGGCTTAAAGAGAGATGTATCAAGGTTTGGATCATATCCTTGCTTGCTGTGCCTTCTATGCCTCCATTTATGAAGTCAAGGGTTCCTTATATCTTTTTAACAACCTTCTGAATTTATTGCACCAACTTCAAGGACTTGTGTCTGTATTTCTGCAGCTCTACATAACTGGACAATTCAATTAACACCGTCTTGTGTTAAAAGTATCACCTCATACTTGTCTAAAGCTTTCATCTGCTGATTGACTACCAGTTTCACCAGTCTGCCCATGTCGTTCTGATGTCTGTTAATGTTTAACACAATTCCTTGTGTCATCATGAGCAGCACAGCAGAACTCTGGGCAATACTATGATTAGCACTGCTGCTAATTCAGTTCTGGTTGCGGCTCACTGTCTGTGTGTGGAGTTTGCACATTCTCCCCATGCCTGCATGGGTTTCCTCTGGGTGCTCCGGTTTCCTCCCACAATCCAAAGATGTGCGGGTTAGGTGCATTGGCCATGCTAAATTCACCCTTAGTGTCAAGGGGACTGACTAACAGGGTAAATACGAGGGGTTTACAGGCTTAGGATCTGGGTGGGATTGTCACAGAGTAGATGGACTGAATGGCCTCCTTCTGCACTGTAGGGATTCTATGATCTGCAAGTTTTGAAATGTTGCCCTATTCTCTCAAGTCAAAGCCATTGATATATACCCAAAAGAGCAGAGATCCTCAGAATGATCCCTGGGGGGGTACCACTGTACACTTCCTCACAACAACTATTCATTATTCTACTTCCCAAATTCACCATGTTCTTGTGCATTCTGCTCTTTAATCCTGTGGGTTTCAATGTTGCTGATAAGTCTATTAAATGGCACTAATTAAACATCTTTTCAAACACTATATCATAAAATCAACCAAATTACCCTGATTAACTCTCACTTTTACAGAACCAAGGAACTCGGATACATCCGTCAAACAAAATTGTGCTGACATAAAAGCAAAATGTTGCAGATGCTGGAATCTAAAGCAAAAACAGAAAATGCTGGAAAATCTCAGCATCTATGAGGAGAGAATAGAACCAACATCAAAATGACCCTTCGGCAGAACAGAGAACAAAGAGAATCAGTGAAGATTTATACTATGGAGGGAATGGAATGGGAGAAAGAGATTGTTCATGGGGATACAGAAGGATGAGAAGGTGCTAAAAGTGTCCGTTAAGTGATCGGAATGTGTGAATGGCAGAACCGAGGTACAGATTATTCAAGGACTACCTGATGATTATGGCGGTTGCGCTGCAGATGGTGGGGTGTGGAGGGGAGGGGAGGGGAGGGGGGGGTGGCTGTGGGAAATGGGGGCAGGGGGTGGTGTGAGGATATTGAAAAAAGGAGAGCTGGAATGAAGAAGTGGAAAAATAGAAGTGAAAAAGATGGAAGATAAAACGGATGAGGGAGATGGAATGGAAATAGAAAAATGGAATGGTGGGGGTGGGGGGAGAAGAGTTCATCCAGTTGTTAAATTGTGCTGACTTTCATTTATCAAATTATATTTTTCCAATTGCCGATGAATCCTGGTCTGTTTTAATGCCTTTTCTATCACCCCGATTGCCAGGTTTATCCTTACTTCTGTTTTATTTAAATTGAGTTGGAACATTTGCAAGTTTCCAGGTCGCTGGTATGATGGAATAGTATGACTGTCAAGTCCTTTTGTAAGATTACACACTTCTCAACTTCATCGAATGAAAAAGGGAGACAAGCTCTCAAATCTTCACACATATGTTTCTTCATGGGGGACATGGTGGCACAGTGGTTAGCATTGCTGCCTCACATTGCCAGGGACTTGGGTTCAATTCCCAGCTTAGCTCACTGTCTGCGTGGGGTTTGCACTTTCTCTCCATGTCTGCGTGGGTTTTCTCTGAGTCTTCCATTTTCCTCACACAGCCTAAAAATGTGCAGGTTCAGTCAATTGGGCATGCTTAATTGAGGCTAGTGTCAGGGGATTGGTAGGGTAAATAATGTGGGGTTAGAGGAATAGGGTATGGCCTGGGTGGTCAGTACAGATTTAATGGACTGAATGGTCTCTTCCTGTACTGTAGGGATTCTATACCAAGTAGTGTTGTGAATGAAAGTCTGGCGAGGTGATTCTCCAACTTAGGGCCAGCAATCTTTTCTAGATCAGTGAATTGAGTTGTGAATTTTTCTTGGCTTTTCTC
The DNA here is from genome assembly GCA_024679065.1 of Sphyrna mokarran. NCBI lineage: Eukaryota > Metazoa > Chordata > Chondrichthyes > Carcharhiniformes > Carcharhinidae > Sphyrna > Sphyrna mokarran. The sequence continues at coordinate 41,540,456 of JAGIQG010000024.1, forward strand.
AACCCACTGCTGATGCTATACTGGTTGCAGAAAGGGACCCTGTCCCAAAAGACCATAACCTTTGCTGTTCTATCAAACATAGAGAACAGAGTCACAGAAAGACCAGTTACTTTTATCAGCAAGGAAAAGCATTTATTAAACATGAAAAGATAGATTACAAACAATATTCCTTTACACCTCCCCCCCACTTTAGCTTAACAATTACACACAGGTTTTAAGATTAACACTGATAACAAAGTACAGTTATCCCATGAATGCACAAAGTCCTTTTCTAAGGCACACCGATTGGCTGAGATCAAATACACCCTCTGTTCTGGACGCACATTACTGTCCCTGGATTACTCCTCAGAATCTCCCCAAATGAATGCCATGTGAGAGTTTGCAAACTCCGTTCCCCAGAACACACTTTCAAATCTTCTCTCATAGTAACACTTTCCCTTGGCGTTTTGCATTCCGAAATCTAGTCCATGTTTACACATTTCCACGTTTTGATCAGAGCTTCTGCTCCACTTCTACCAATGAATCCAATCCAGGATTTTACACCAGTCCCTTCCAGGATTTCTTTGTTTTAAAGGCTTCCACACAAACTCTGAGATCCAACCACTGATTTATTTGATTATTTCAAGTAATGTCTCAAAAGGTGCAGTAACGTACCACAGAGCTTACCCCAATACAAATGTTTTTCTGGCCACTCACCATCAAATACCTTTTCAATTCTTTGTGCCTTTACTGAACAGTGATCCATTCTTATTCCCAATTTCTTCTGTTCAACTCCAAAAAAAAAATTGGATTATTGGGTCATTAGCGACCCTTACTGTCCCAGTTCCCTGGTTATCTGGACTGTAACTCTTTCCTCAGGAAATTCCCCTGGATTTGTCCAGTCTCTCCTGGCAGAGTTAAAAGCTGTTCATTGCTCAGTAATCTGGTTCCAACTGTTCTAACTTGCAGTTAAAATTAAGAACCAAAGAAAGCTCTCTCTCTCTCTCTCTCTGTCTGTCTCTCTCTCTCTCAAAGTGGTCTCAAATTGTTAAGTAATTTATTTATTTCTCACACTGTAGCTCTCGACAAGCACAATGGAATCACAGTTGAAACTTAACCAATCCCTAAACATATGAACACCATTGCCCTTCCAGGCACAGGAACATTGTATTAAACACAGCTAAAACTATACCTGATTTCTAATGTTTACTAATCCAACTATAAATCCTTTACAGCTACCTTTGAAGAAGCTATTATGAATCTAAAACCAGAGGGCCCAACCTCAGGCTGAAGGGACGATCCTTTAAAACAGAGATGAGGAGGAATTTCTTCAGCCAGAGAGTGGGGAATCTGTGGAACTCTTTGCTGCAGAGGGTTGTAGAGGCCACATCATTGAGTGTCTTTAAGACAAAGATAGATAGGTACTTGATTAATAAGGAGGTTTATGGAGAAAAGGCAGGAGAATGGGGGGATGAGAAAAATATCAGCCATGATTGAATGGTGGAGCAGACTCGATGGGCTGAGTGGCCTAATAGTGCTCCTACGGTCTCATAGGAGTTGGTAGCATTACTGATGGAAATTGAGGTTGTGCAAGTGGCCAGAATTGGAAAAGAGTGGAGATCTCGGTGGGTCTGGAGGAGGTAAATGAGCTGGAAAATATAAATTAGTATCCTCATCAATGTGGCCCATTCCCATCAGCCTCGTTAGCAGCCTAGTGTAGAACGCATCTCAGTAAATGTGCATTTCACCCACACCCTCGCAGTAAGCCATGCTAGGCTATGCATGCTTAATTCAATTTTTTTTACAAATTTGATTCATTTTAATGTTCAGACATTTAAAATAAATAGCCATCGTTAAAGCTGAGAGCAATTTGACACAATGCAGCAGCAGTTCATATGATAATACCCATCCTTTCATGTCCAAATTTATTGTTAAATTATGCCTTGTGAAATCAAATGTGTTCGCCAGCTCTCTCCACCAGAAATAATAAAAGATAAAACCAAGTACCAGTAATACCTTTTATTAATTCCGTCATAAATAAAGCAGCAAGCCACTATTTCAAAGGGAAAAAAAAACTTTTGCCCCTTTCCTCTGCTAAGGCATTGATCAGGCTATTCCACAATGGGAGGAATCACGGTTAAATGCATTCCTGTTCTAACCAAATAACCATTTTCCTGGGAGGATAATCTAAATTCATTGTTCATAGGAGCAGAATTAGGCCAATTGGCCCATCGAGTCTGCTCTGCCATTGCTCCTCATCCCCATTTTCCTGCCTGCTCCCCATAAGCCTTCACTCCATTTCCAATTAAAAATCTATCTAACTCCTTCTTAAATTTACTCACTGTCCCAGCATCCAATGCATTTTAGGGTAACATATCCCACAGATTCAAGAGAAGTAATTTCTCCTCAACTCAGTTTTAAATTTTCTACCCTTTATCCGAAGACTATGGCCTCTCATCCTAGAATTCCCCATAAGGAGGAAGATTTACTCCATCTCTAATTTATCCATACCTTTTATCATCTTTTTTTACCTTGACAGCAGGGAATGCTGTCTGTATAAGCTCCTGTTCAAGATACCTCAACATTGAATGACTGATGTGAACCAATTATTTCTCGACACACTGGCTACCCCAAGCTAACAGATATTGTTTGAGCAAAAGAATTGTCTTAAAATTCACTCAATGTGCTCAATTAGCTAAAAACCAAACCAATTTCATTGTTGACAATTTATAGACCAATTGGCTAATTTTCCAACAATTGGCTGAGGTGGCCTTACAAAATTATTAAAAAAAGATTTGAGAAACCAATTTGGGAGCACTTTTTGAAAGTTCAAGTTTTCTGTAAAATTTATTTATTAATGCTACACACACACACACACGCACGCACGCATGCACGCACACACACACTCACACAGGCCCAAATCAAAACTGCAACGAAGCCACTCTGAAAATCCCCCAGTTCTCACACTCTGGCACATACCCGGGTACACTGAGGGAGAGTTTAGCATACTCAGTGCAGCTAGACAGCACTTCCCCCGGACCGTGGGAGGAAACTCACATAGAAACTCACACGGGGGGGAAGAATGTACAGAGTCTGCACAGATATGCCCTAAGCCGGAACTCAAACCCAGGTTCCTGGCACTGTGAGGCAGCAGCGCCAATCGCTGTGCCCTACAGAGAGATATTAGGAGCTGTTGATTTTACAAGTTATCCACATTTTCGGAGTCATCACTTCATATCTGGTCTGAGACGCATGAGAGAAATCAGTTCAGTTGTTCAAGCTAAGCATTCTCCTTTTACTGTTAATCAATACTTCGCCTTTTTTTTATCTTTTATCATCTTATATACGTCAATTTGATCTTCCCCCCATTCTTCTAAATTCCAGAGACTATAGAACCCTACAGTGCAGAAAGAGGCCCTTCAGCCCATTGAGTCTGCATCGAACACAATCCCACCCAGGCCCTCCTCCCATATCCCTACATATTTTACCCACTAATCCCTCTAACCTATGCATCCCTGGACACTAAGGGGCAATTCCTTAGCATGGCCAATCAACCTAACCCGCACACTTTTGGACTGTGGGAAGAAACCAGAGTACCCAGAGGAAACCCACACAGGCACTAGAAGAATGTTCAAACTCCACACAGACAGTGACCCAAGCTGGGAATCAAACCCAGGACCCTGGAGCTGTGAAGCAGCAGAGCTAACCACTGTGCTACCCTACCCATGCCATCCTGTACAGTATAGGCCAGTACAGGCCTGAAATGGTCTGCCTCATTTTCTCTCCTCATAGCCCCTGGACATCAATTCAAGTCAGCCAACACACTGGATGAGGTTAGAAAATGAAAAACCACGTAGGGCCTCAGCCTTGTATTTTGGGTCCTCAATGACCTTCATCAGAACGGACAAGGTATATTATCATTGATCAGGAGGTGAAACAATCCTTGGGTTCCAGAGCACAGCAAAGTTACAGGGAATCTTACAGCACAGAAAGAGACCATTTGGCTCATCATCCCTGTTTCAGCTCCTTTAAAGGTTCACCCCTCTGTCTTTGGATCTTTCTCCTTAGCCCCACTCCGCACTTAGCTTTGCTGATCTCAACCAGTTTAGTAGTTGAGTCACTCTAATTAACCCTGACACTCCGAACTAAAGAAGGAAGATGAAGATTTTGAGAAGTAAGCCAACTTATAAGAGGAAATGCTAATTTGTCTATAATAGTGGGTGTGCTAACTGTATTCAAATCCACTCCTGCCCACAGATAGAAGCCTTTTAAGAATAGAAAATGGAGGTTAGTGAGTGAGAACTTTGGCACAGTTTTGCTGTTAGTCGCTGTAAACTCCAGCCCATTTCCTTTGCTCCGTGGATAGGTGTGTCTTCAGCGATCTGAGCCTTAAGTTCTGGAGTTCTCTCCCTTAACCTGTTCATCTGTAAATTCTTTGTGTGATGCTACTTGCAACCTAACTCTTAGACTGAGCTTGAGATCACCTGATCTAATCTTTCCATCACTGTCTCTTCAGTTTTTGTCAGTTAATGTTCCTGTGAACCTCCTTTAAGATTGTTTTTTTTAGATGTTTTGACCGGTAATACTAACAAGACAGAAGATGATAAGATGCCACAACTCAGCACAGGTTTATATAAAAGCTGTTGCCAGATTGAAGTCCATCTTGGAAGAGAGATTAAAACCCGTGAGTGCCTCTTGTGATGTTATGTCATGTGACTAATTACACAGTAATGCATTGCTTTACTATATACAACATCCCTCCCCCTTTACTTCAATAGTACAACAACAAACCTTGAAACAAGGATGATTACCTTCATGAAAATCAGTTACATTACCAAGTATTATTATCTACAACGATATAATTTAGGGACAGCACAGTGGTACAGTGATTAGCACTGCTGCTTCACAGCACCAGAGACCTGGGTTCAATTTTAACCTAGGGTCACTGTCTGTGTAGAGTTTGCACATTCTCCTTTGCCTGCATGGGTTTCCTTTGGGTACTCCGGTTTCCTCTCACATTACAAAAGATGTGCAGGTTAGGTTGATTGGCCGTGGTAAATCGTCCCTTAATATCTAGGGGATTAGCAGAGTAGGTATGTGGGGTTACAGAGAGTAGGGCCCTTCTTCTACACTGTAGTGGTTCTGATTCTATAATTAATGAAAAAGTCTTTTCGGTGAACATCAATTTTTTTTTGGTAAGATATAAATTCCACAGTCTGACCTTTGACATCCTCGGGAGTCTGTTCCTCTTAAATATCAGGGACTTCATCTTGAGAAGTTTCTTCATTGCCATTTTCCAGAGATGTTGGTTGATGTACTGGGATGGAAATCGGAACTTTGTTCTGGAGTATCCCTTGGTTCAGGCATTTCACAACTTGGGGTAGGCCTTTCCGATTCTGTCTGCACCATTCATTTTTGGAAGCAAGGATTTGGTCTGTGTGTCTCTGCCATTTTCTCTCTCAATAGGTTGCAGTGTATAGGAAATCAGGTCTGTGTTAGCTCGAATGGTGGCAGGTACCCACTTGTTACTTGTAGATTAGTTTCTTGCTAAAACTCTTTCTCCTGGTTTAGAATTCCTCAGTTTTGATGTTTGTTTACGGATGTTGTTGCTGTCACTCGACTAGCATCAGGTGGTGTGGGGGTAGATCAAATTCAGATCTCAGTTTCCTTATGCTGCCGGTGAATTTTGTGTGGTGGTATAGCTGTGTTCTGATAGGACATGATAGTATTTTACTCTCCTGGATAGTGAGCCTTCATCTTTTGACCCTTTGACCCATGACAGTCACTGGACCCATCTCTCTGCCAATCCAGTCAAGGACAAATGATGTGGTGCTGTCCTTATGTGCTTTATACTATAGATCTACCCACAAATTCCAGGGATATGAATTGCATCCCGTATCGCTAATTGTTTGGGTCATCCAAAGTATAGAATCCTACAAGGAGGCCATTCAGCCCATCAAGCCTGCACTGACAACAATCCCACCCAGGCCCTATCGCTGTAACTTCACTTATTTACTACTTTAATCCCCTTGTTAATTTAGGCCCATCCACCTAACCTGCACATCTTTGGACTGTGAGAGGAAACCGGAGCATCAGGAGGAAAGCCACGCAGACACAAAATATCACGAACAGCTCTTCCAACTTATCAGTGGTTCTTTCCATTGTGGTGAAAGAATGGGGCCACTTTGAATGCACATTCACTAGGATGAGACAGGTAGCCTTCAGTGGGTCCTGCAAAGTCTATATGTATCCTCTGTAAATTGCTTGTAGATTTGGAACATTTTATACTTCAGCACATAACTTGCAAAACCCCACCTTTTCCTGTCTTTCTGATCTTTCTGGAGTGGCACAGTGATTAGCACTGCTGCCTCACAGCGCTAAGGACCTGGGTTCAATTCCCCAGGGGAATTTCACAGTAACTTCATTGCAGTCTTAATGTTAGCCTTACTTGTGACAAATAAATAAACTTTAATTTCAATTCCAGCCTTAAGTCACTGCCTGTGTGGAGTCTGTACATTCTCCCTATGTCTGCGTGAGTTTCCTGTGGAAGCTCCAGTTCCCTCCCACAGTCCAGATATGGGGGTTAGCTGGATTGGCCATGATAAGTTACCCCTTAGAGTTGGGGAGGGGGTGGTTTGCAGGGTAAATATGAGAGGAAATGGAGACAGAGCCTGGGTGGGATTGCTGGTGCAGGCTTGATGAGTTGATTGGCCTCCTTCTGTACCGTAGGGATTCTAAGTCCCATCCACCAAAAATAGCTTTGCGCAAAATCTTTCACTCACACTATCCCGAGTAATCTTTGTACAGTTGACTCAGTTTTGTTGGCGTGGTGGGGATGATCATCCTGACCTCTCATAGTAATACTCCATATTTGGACAGTCAATTCAAGTTCCCTCATTATATAAGGTCTGAATTCAGGCTACTTCTTTTGTTTTCCCAATGATGTTGCTCTTAAAGCCATGTCTATGACTCAACCATTATCCGGTCATCCCTTTGTACCTGAGAGGACATTATTGAGTGATTCTCTACCTGGGACAAATATAACATATCAATGCAGCTGTTTTGTGATTCAGTTTTGTCCTGAAGGAGCAATCTCGATCAGACACCCATGCAGTTCTGATTTTCAATACTTGATTACGCATTGGTAGTATCAATGCCTATATTTGTCAATGATTTATGATTAATGATGGATCCCTGGTATGGACCAATGGTCTCTGGTTGGTCAACAAAGTAAATCATCTGATATAAAGTACTCGTGAAATTGTTTAATACCAAAAAAATTACATTGAATGCTTTTTCCTCAAGTTGCGCATAATTTTGTTCCACGCTTGATAACACTGGATTTACGAACATTAGCCACTCCTCCCCAGTTGCCATAGTGTGTGTAAGAACAGCAGCTGCCCCCATAGGGCAATGAATCTCATTCTAGTTAAATTTCCAATTCTGGATTAAAGTGAACCAACACCTCTGGTTGCTTGAGCATGTCGCTAACTCCTTTGCACACTCTTTCACACTCCTTTGTCCAATTGGTTAGCATACAATAAAGTATGAAGTGGCTTTAATAGTGTTGCAAGGTTTAGGATGAAATCACTGTAATAATTGATAAATCTTAAAAATGATCACAACTGTAACACGTGTGTGGTCTTGGTACATCTAGAATCATTTTCTTCAGTTCTTTGTGGAGTCCAACCTTGTCTATCACGTGACCTAGGTAACCGATCGGTGTTTTGAATCTTCACATTTTTCTTTCTTCATGTAGAGGTTGTATTTTTCTAGATGCTCCAGTGTTTCCTCTAAGTTCTGTGAAAGTCCCAATTCTGCTTGTGATTAGAATGTCATCCAAATAACACTGGACACTACTGAGGCCATTTAAGACTTGATGCACTGATTTCTAGAATAAGACCAGTGCTAATGTTATTCCAAACTTTATATCGAACCAATCTCTTATAAATAACAATCATTAGCACTGGTTGCTACTCAGTTTCCACCCTCATCTGGATGTATGCTTTGGAAAAGTTCATCTTTACTTCTTGTCTGTCTAACTTTGGATAAAGCCTGAACTTTTGGATATCCCTTTCACATCTAGAACATTGAGTTTGAGTTCTTGGATTATTCCTAGTCTGGTATCATCTTGGAAATTTTTGTCCTCATCAGATATTTTGTAAACCCCTTTTTTAGAGGTGTTCTGGTCTTTGCACACTCTAGGTTTTGGGGAGGTCTATTGTGTCCAACACACCTTGGATATGTGACCTTTCTTGCCACACTTCTACATTTATTTTATCCACTCCAAAATTCAGATTGAGAGTGCTCCACCCAAGTACACCCATGGTATGCATGTATTTTAAGAGATTTCTTCCTGTCCATCACCATCTTGTGTACTTTGGCTCCTTCTCCAATTTGGGGAGCTTATCTTGTGACGAATTCCATGGACACCACTATCTCAGCAGCAAGGTTTAGAATTAAAGGGCTTTCACTGAGCAATTGTCTTTGAATATTCTGAAGTCCACAAACAAATCTGTCTTAAAGCATGTCTTTGAAGGTCGAGCCAAACTCACAATTCTTTGTTTACCTTTTCAGCGTTGCAACGAATTGCGATTTATTTTCAATCTCTTCTTGGCTCAGTTGATGAAATTGGAATCTCTCAGCAATTATTATTGCCTTAGGTGAGAAATTGCTTTTAGAATTTTGGTCAGTTCCTTGTGGCTCCTTTCACTAGGCTTCTCAGGATTGACAAGGTTCTGTAGCAATGCAAATCCTATACTCTTAGGAAAGTGACTACTTTAAATTCATCTATTACCGAGCTTGCAGCCAGATAACAGTGAGATCTCTCTTCATAAGCATCCCATTATTGCCACATTTTCTTTGAACACCTCTCTGGTAATTTCTGTTCTTGTTTTCTTGTTTTTTTTAGTTGAATCTATAGTTTGACTTTTTTTTTCCAAATTATTTCTTGCTGGGTGATCAATCTCTTCTTTACATTCTCGCTCCCAACTTCTTGCATCGGGTAAAAGATACGAAAGTCCCACATCACGTTCCGACCGAATCAAGAAGTTTCTTCCCTGCTGCCATCAAACTGGATCCACCTTGCATTAAGCTGAACTTCCTCTACACCCTAGCTATGACTGTAACACTACATTCTGCACTCTCTCCTTTCCTTCTCTATGAACGGTATGTTTTGTTTGTGTAGCATGTAAGAAACAATACTTTTCACAGTGTTAATACATGTGACAATAGTAAATCAAACCAAAGAAAGCTTTGTTTATAATGTTTGTTTTTTTTAAAGGAGTATCTCCCTTTAAGAGATTCGGTGGGAGGGAGTGGTAGGTGTGGAGATGGGGGTAGTGCGGTGGGTGGGGAGGTGCAGCTAACCAAAATAATTCTAAGTGGGGGGGGGCAATCTTACTGGCTCATCACATCAGTCATTTGGCGAGCTACTAAGATCAGGCGAGAGGAGAAACTGGGTTCGGTTTATCATCCTTGCCCATGACCTTCCCGCTCGCCACGCCAGTTGACTGAACAGCCAGTGTCATCACACCCTCGCTCTCTTTATATGAGAATATCCATTGTTGTGGCTTTTTGCATGTGAGGAACCTGAAGTCTACCCAGCCTCAAAATACGAAGTGAATGTTTTTTTTCCATCTCACTGTGTTTCTGTTCTCATGATGTTTTCACAATATTGATGTCTTTCCTCAACTTATTTTAGGAGCTGGATTTCATATTTTCTTCTCGGTGTCGAGGCTCTGGTTGAATAAAATAACTCCAGAATCCAGTCGGAAACGTATCCGTTCACCAGTTTTACTTATCCAGTTTTATCTTTAAAAGTTGTGTTTTCATTGTGTTTTCTGGAAAACCTCCTGAGTCACCTGTTTTGTTTAAGACTGGGCCTTTGTTGAAAATCTTTCTTCAGAAAAATCTCCTTGTCACCAGTCTTTATCTTGTTATTTATTCCATGTTTTGACTGCTTGTACTAACAAGACACAAGATGGGAAGATGCCACACTGTGGGTTTTGAACCGACTCGACATGAATTTCTTTCAGAGCTGTTGCCAGATTGAAGTCCAACATGGAAGGGAGATAAAACCTGTGAATACTTGTGCTGATGTCACAACACATTATCTGTCTAATAACACAGAGATATATTACTTTTCAATACATGGCAGAGATATTCCCCAACACAAATGGTGCTCCCTAAATGTGAGATGTAAATAAACCCATCATCACCAGCTTTTATTCAATGAAGCCACTGTATTTGAGAATAATCATCACTGACATAAACCATTCAGTGGACAGTACAGGCCTTCAGGAGGTACAGTACGAGGAAATCGATTGCACGATTCAGCAGGCTAAAGATGAAGCAACTCAGACTCTTCATGAGAGAGGAGACTTTGGGTGGGATTTTCCAGCCACGCTGGCCCCAAAACTGGAAATCTTGCCGGAGCTGAATGGATTTTTGCCTAGTCCCCCTCCCCACTGTTTGTGACAATTCCTGCAATAGGCAGGATGGAAATATTCCCCCCCTTGGAGTTAAACTTTAAAGCTCATGTGGGGGTGGGGAGGGTGGGTAATTGATGAACCAGGCCAAGCAAATTGATGGGTGGCACCGTAGCACAGAGGTTATCTCTGCTGCTTCACAGTTCCAGCGTCCTGGGTTCAATTCCCGGCTCGGGTCACTGTCTGTGTGGAGTTTGCACATTCTCCTCGTTTCTGCGTGGGTTTCCTCCGGGTACTCCGGTTTCCTCCCACAGGCCAAAGATGTGCAAATTAGATTGATTGGCTGTGCTAAAATTGTCCCTTAGTGTCCTGGAATGTGTAGGTTAGAGGGATTAGAGGGTAAATGTGTGGGGGTAGAGCCTGGGTGGGATTGTGGTCAGTGCAGACTCGATGGGCTGAAGGGCTTGTTTCTGCACTGTAGGGTGTCTATAATAGGCCCAATGAAGAATTCAAATTCCAGAGAAATAAGTGAAAAATTAGAACATTGCGAGGAAGAAGGAAAATATTCTCATTCCAAGAATAACAGAGTGCAATTAATCATCAGGGAATGGCAGGAAAATTTACAAACTTAAAGCCATGAAGTGTATTTTGGAGAGGAAAGGGATTGTAGGATAGAGTGATTGGGCAGAGACATGGGGGTATCTTGGAAAAGATCATGATTGTGTTGAGCCTAACAATCTGCTCCTAATAACTCATATTTATAATGAGATTTTTAAAATATATTTATTATGTCACACATAGGCTCAAATTAACACTGCAATGAAGTTACTGTGAAAACCTCCTACTTGCCATATTCAAGCACCTGTTTGGGTAGGCCGAGGGAGAATTTAGCATGGCCAGCACAGAAAACCGGAGCACCCAGAGGAAACTCACACAGACACAGCAAGAACGCACAGACTCCACACAGACAGTGACCCAGGCCAGGGATCGAACCCATTTGCTGGCAGCCGGCTCCTGCATCACCTGCTCAATGCTGGGATTTGGAGATTGACTGGTTTCTGGGACAGACTCCCACCCACTGCAAAAGTAGATTCATTTCAGCCTCTGGACATACTCGAAGGAATTGATTCATTCTCTTGCACATTGTGCAGACTTCACTCTGACTGTTCCACGTGTCCACTCTTGCTGCTGATGGTTGCTCTCCAACACCATCTGCTGCCTGTTTCCCTCTTTCTGCTTGTACAGTGAGCACACATTTACTCCCTCACCTCCTGTGCTCAATGAAAGGCTCCTAGTTTCGATCTCAGCCCTGATACTGGGGTAACCCTCCTGCCTCTAAGTCAGAAAATTGTGAGTTGAAGCCACTCTTTAGTGATTTGAGCACAAATTCAAGGCTGACCTCCAAGTGTGGTATTGAAGTTGTTGATTTTTGCCTGACACCTCAAACCAAGAGGCTACCTGCCTTCTCTGCTAGGTGTAGGGGATCCCACAACACTCATTGGAAGAAAAGCAGGCAAAGTCTGGCTGATGTTTATCCCTAAAGAAACAACTCGAAATAAAGACTATCTGGCCAGTTTCACATCGCTGTTTGTGAGACCTTGTTGTGGACAATTTGGCCACCATGTTTTTGACATCATCATAGAAATATTCATCATCCACAAGTTTCCTGCTAGGCCACACACCTCCCTAACTTGGAATTACATCCAGGTTGCTGCGCTGTTTCATTGAATCAGTGTAGAAGGAGGCCATTTGGCCCATTGAATCTGGATTGACAACAATCCCACCCCAGGCCCTCTCTCTAACAAGCCCCAGACCTTTATTCTGCTAATCCCTCTAACCTACACATTCCGGAATACTGAAGGAGAATTTAGTACAGCCAATCAATCCTAATCTGCACATCATTGGACTGTGGGAAGAAACTGGAGCACTTGGAGGAAACCCACGCAGACACAGGGAGAATGTGCAAACTCCACACAGTGACCCAAGCTAGGAGTTGAACCCTGTTGATGTGAGGCAACAGTGCTAACCACTGTGCCACGGTACCACCCACACCAAAAGCTTCAGGACGCAATCTGGCTCAGAATTTCTGATCTCTGGAGGGTTATACCCAGGGGACACTCCAGCAGAAGCATTGAGGTCATAGAACATAGAACATAGAACATAGAACAATACAGCACAGAACAGGCCCTTCGGCCTTCGATGTTGTGCCGACCAAAATAAAAAGCAATGCCCCTCCAAACTAAACCATTCCCTTCTCTTCCATATACTTATCAATTAACCTCTTAAACGCCACCAAACTTGGCGCATCTACAACAGCTGCAGGCAGGGCATTCCACTCCCTAATCACTCTTTGAGTAAAGAACCTACCTCTGATATCCGTCCTATAACTCATACCCCTTAATTTAAAGCTGTGTCCCCTCGTGCTAGCTTTCTCCATCCTAGGAAAAAGGCTATCACTGTCCACCCTATCTAAACCTCTAATCATCTTATATGCTTCAATAAGATCCCCTCTTAGCCGCCTCCTTTCTAACGAAAACAACCTCAAATCCTTCAACCTCTCTTCATAGGACCTGCCCTCCATACCAGGCAACATCCTAGTAAACCTCCTCTGTACCCTCTCCAATGCCTCCACATCTTTCTTATAATGTGGCGACCAGAACTGCACACAATACTCCAAGTGCGGCCGCACTAGAGGTCCTATCAAGAAATCCATTCACAAGGACTGCACAGGAATTCCCTGGGAATTCAACCTTCCGCGGAGTAATTAACCTGTCTCAGGAACAATCCAATACTCCGATTTCAATCAAGACTTTGGATGATTCTGACTGTCAAAGCAGAACAGATGCCCAGAAAAAGTTAGATAAATAGAAATCACTCAATTCCTGGTGAACTATAGCATTGACCGCAACCACCCACCAACTAACACCCCGACTGCATCCTCACACCCACTCTGTCTACACCCCTCCAAACCTCTGACTAACCCACACCCCTGACTACCCACAGCACTCCTATCACATGTCATCTATTCCCCTACCCACCCCACCAAACAAAATAGTTTATTACTCTATGTCAATCCATGCACATATTTTGCACACACCATCGTTTGATTGTGCAGATCTTTTATCAGCTATGATTCTCATCAACTTTAACACATGCACCATAGAAAACCTTCTTTCTGCTTGTATCACAGCTTGGTATGGGCTCCTGCTCTGCCCAAGACCGCAAGGAACTACAAAAGGTCGTGAATGTAGCCCAGTCCATCACGCAAACCAGCTCCCACCCATTGACTCTGTCTACACTTCCCACTGCCTCAGCAAAGCAGCCAGCATAATTAAAGGACCCCACACACCCTGAATGTTGTCTCTTCCACTTCTTCCATCAGGAAACAGATACAAAAGTCTGAGGTCACATTCCAACCAATTCAAGAACAGTTTCTTCTCTGCTGCTGCCACACTTTTGAATGGACTCACTTTGCATTAAGTTGATCTTTCTCTACAGCCAAGCTATGATTATAACACTACATTCTGCACTCTCTCCTTCCTTTCCTTCTCTATGAATGGTATGCTTTGGCTGTATAGCACTCATAAAACAATACTTTTCACTGTATTCTAATATATATGACAATAATAAATCAAATGCATAGTGTGCATGTGGGTTGTCATTGGTATTGTGATGTTCCCTCTCTGGGGAGTTTTATTCCTGAGACATCTGTTGTTATTCCACTTCCATTGTTGGGATGAGGTGCTCCTTTGGGAATGATGGTCATTCTGTGCAGCTGGTGAGACTCCATCCTCCAGATGGGCTGCCTGTGGTGAAGGCCCAGCTTTTCGAGTTATCAGTATATGCCTGTGGTTGCGGAGTTATATCTGATTGTTCACATCCATTGCCTACAGTTAAGGTGACAACTGCCCTCTGCATATCCCAGGTTTCCACATGGGTTGTACCCCATGGATTGTGACTGCCTCTCCAACCCTCAACTCTGACAATGGTTTGGCAGAGAAACAAATTCAGCTTTCTGCTGCTTCATTGTGGTTTTTATGCTCACGTACTTCTGGCTTCAGTAGTTTTTTTGAAGTTGGAAGAATAGTTTGCAGGCAGCATGACATTATCTTTGGACTGGATTATTTTTCATGCCTTCAGTTGGTGAGTTTATCCACTTGAGGATTGTCTTGTATACATTTGTTCTGGAATTGTGAAATTTCTTGATAACTGGTGAGCTTTTACTGCTGTCTTAGCCTTTCCATTTCATAGATGATAGTGCAGAGATGGTGCATTGTGTTGAGTTTCCCAATCCTTTATGAAGAAGTTAAATTCTTCACTCGTGAACTGAGAACCATTGCAGCACGTCACAATGTTTGTAACGCCATAATGAACCGTGCTTTCAGACGCTCTGCAATCTCACTGGCAGCTGGTCAAACCCCCAGTACCTATGGTGACAGGGTAATCAGCTCCTGCTGAAGTGAAGAGGTCTAATCCCAACATCACCCATGGTTAGTCTGGAATGTCATGCATCATCAATAACTCACTTGCTTGCTTAGCTTGGCACTTGTTACAAGCACTGCACTGCTTCATGTGGTCCTTAATTCATTATTAATGTTTACTTAGCAGGGTACATCTTTACCTTCCTCAAACTCTATACAGTGATTAGCACTGCTGCCTCACAGCTCCAGAAACCCGGTTTCAATTATTGGATTGGGTCACTGTGCGGAGTTTGCACGTTCTCCCCGTGTCCTTTGGGTGCTCCAGTTTCCTCTCACAGTCCAAAAATGTGCAGATTAGGTTGATTGGCAATGCTGAATTGTCCATTGTGTCTCAGGATATGTAGGTTAGAGGGATTAGCGGGATAAATGTGTGGGGTTGTGGGATTGTGGTTGGTGCAGACTCAATGGGTCGAATAGCCTCCTTCTGCACTTAGGGTTTCTATGTCAGGTTTCTACTCAATTAATTGATGGTTAGTACGCATGCACTTTGGCATCTCAACTCTCATCTACTTTAGGACAATGAATCTATTTCCTTTGCGCAAGACTCCATCTTGGGAGATCAGTTCATCTCCATGTGCTCAATATACTACTGAGACCAGAGATGTGTCTTTGATGTTCTCTGTTTGTCCTTTCATCATAACTCGCTATAGAGCCTGTAGGTTTGCAACGTGTTGGGTGGTTGATGTGATTAAACAAGGTATGAGTCTATCAGATTCAATACTGAGTTAATGGCTCCAGAACAGCTGCTGCTACTGGTTGAAACCAAAGGTTTTCTGTCTCAGCATCCACAACTTCTCTGCTGCTCTCACAGCACGTCAGTGATGTACATCTGTTTCTCTTGCTTGTATATCATGTCCAAATGATATTGCTGTCAGCAAAGCAACATTCTTTGTCGGTGCTTTGAAGCAAATACTCGTGGTTTGAGGAAAACACTTTGAAGTGGATTGTGATTTGGCTCAGCTGTCACTTCTCTCCCAAGCATGTATTGGTGAAAATGCTCACGAGACAATAGCCAAGCACTCTTCCTCGGCCAGCCTGTCAGAGTTGGCACTCTCTTGATTAATCCCTTCCTTTCCAGCCCATCTATCTTGTTTTTTAGGCCAGACCTAATGTCAGCTAGGACTCACCTCAGTAAATTGGTCTAACACTTTATTTGCCATGAAGCTATCCAAACTCTGGAAATACATCTTTGTACTCCTCTGTTTAAAAGCCAATGGTTTTATGTGCTGCGACGAATTAGAAATCTCTTTTGGTATGTTGACGGTTGCCAGATGTGCTCCATCTGAGGTGAGTGACTTTTGTTCACGGTCCATGACCCTGAAAGTCTAGCTCTTCCTTCTTGTCATTATGTTGGGATCTCAGATTAATTAGTCCTCACAGTATGAGTATCATCTCATCATATTGTCCCAACCTTATTCTCAATGGCTTCGTTTCTGGATCAGTACATCATAGAGTTGTAGAGGTTTACAGCATGGAAACAGGCCCTTCGGCCCAACTTGTCCATCCGGCTCTTTATTTTAACCCCTAAAGTAGTCCCAGTTACCCGTAGTTGGCCCACGTTCCACTCATCTTATCCATGTAACTGTCTAAATGCTTTTTAAAAGACAAAATTGTACCCGCCTCTACTACTGCCTCTGGCAGCTTGTTCCAGACACTCACCGCTCTCTGTATGAAAAAGATGGCCCCTCTGTACCCTTTTGTGTCTCTCCCCTCTCATCTTAAACCTATGCCCTCTAGTTTTAGACACCCCTACCTTTGGGAAGAGATGTTATCTCACGGAATCCTGTTGAGCCACTTTGCTCAGCTATGTGAAGGTCATTATGTTACATGATGAACCAGTATTTGACATTTCATGTTCACTTGATGCTCTCCTTCTGTGATGATCATTCTAACAGTCACAAGTCATTTATCACCTGTAAACCTGATGGAGCCAAACTGTTGTATAGTGATTTATCAGGCTGATATCTCTGCAGTGGCCATCTGTACATGCTTGTTTTGCTTCTTTCTAGCCAAACGCTTTGTGTGTAAAATGATTCAGCTTCTTGCAGTTAGAACAGTACTTTCTCCATATTGGACAAACCTTCCTTTCTTTGATGTGATGTTCTCTGCTGTACCTGCATCCTGCCCTTTATCCATCATTATTCTGCTTCTTTGACCTGGAAGTTTATCAACGTAAAGCAAAACTTGGTCTGTTCTCCCATACGTGTGCTCTAGCTAACATTTTACAACCTCTGTGCCTCTGCATGTCTATCGCTTTCTTGAGAGTAAGTTACTCCTCTCTGCTTGCAAAGAGAGGAGTTGCTCGCAAACCTGGTTCTCTTCTACCTGAGACAATTCTATCCTTGACAAGATCATCTTTTCATTGCTCAAATTTACGGGATTCTGCGAATCGTGTTGTTGACCAATAGATTCTTTTTCCACATTGAGCCTTAATGTTGAACATATACCACCCATAAGTTACATTCACTTCAAGACTTCAAAGATTTTTGCTACCTGTTTTGCTGTTCTTTGGAGAGATTTACAGTGAAATACTATTTTTAGCAGTCTTCCAGCTACAGGGTTAAAAGTGATGCTACTAGTATCTGTTCCAGTTTATTAATGAAATCTGTTGCAATCTCTTTATTTTCATAGAATCATACAGTGAAAAAAGAGGCCATTCTGCCCATCGAGTCTGCACCGACCACACTCCCACCCAGGCCCTACCCCCACATCCCTGTATATTATATCCACTAATCCCTCTAACCTACGCATCTCAGGACACTAAGGGGCAATTTTTAGCACGGCCAATCAACCTAACCCGCACATCTTTGGACTACGGGAGGAAACCGGAGCACCCGGAGGAAACCCACACAGACATGGGGAGAATGTGCAAACTCCACACAGACAATGACCCGGGCCGAGAATCGAACCCAGGACCCTGGAGTGTGAGGCAGCAGTGCTAACCACTGTGCTACCGTGCCGCCCAACCCATACTTTGTCATGGTAAATGGGAAAACTGCTAGTTGTGCTACATATCATCTTTCATTTCAACATGGACCAGGAATGGGAATCTAACAGCCATTTTGACTCACCCAATTTGTTTGCTTCCTTTCAAAGTGTTTTTCTAAGCAGCTGTCTGCACTTCTGAACGTTTGTATCTTCCCCTTTCAGTGGCCGTGGCTCCTCTCCAGCTCAATCTCAGCTCCTCTCCCAACACAATAAGCATAAACGGTCGAATGCTTCTAGTACATGCTTCTGGGCAACATGACAGCTCAGTGACTATCACTGTTTGCTGTGCAGATACATGGATTTGGGAGTTTGCACGTTCTCCCCATGCTTGCATGAGTTGTCTCTGGGTGCTTCGGTTTCCTCCCACACCCCAAAATTATGCTCTTAGGCTGATTGGTGTTAACAAATTGTCCCTAAATTAGGCATTCCTCAATCTGGTTATAATTCCTTTATTGTGAAGTCTAATAAGCGTAGACAAAGGTCATAGATAGACGAGGGCAATCACAATGTTAAAATGGTGATGTGGGCTCGTTGGGCCGAAGGCCTGTTTCCTGTGCTGTGTTATTCTTTGTTCTACCCTGCCTTTAATAGAACTGAATAGAATGTGGCTAACTCTAGCCTGTGCCCCATGGCAGAGGTCAGGTGACTATGGAAAGCCAAGTACAAAGAACAGTACAGCACAGGAACAGCCCTTCAACCATCTAAGCCTGCGCCAAACATGATACTTGTCTAAATTAAAAGAGAGTCCATATCCTTCCATTCCCATCCTGTTCAAGTATTTGTCTAGTTGCTCCTTAAATGCCGCTATCATGCCTACTCCCACCTCCTCTGCAAGCACGGGGAGAATGTGCAAACTCCCACAGCCACTGCGTTCCAGACATTCATTATCCTCTGTGTAAAATACTTGCCTTGCACATCTCCTTTAAGCTTTTCCCCTTAAACCTGTGTCCCCTAGTATTTGACTCTTCTACCCTAGGAAAGAGCATCTGTCTATTCAGGTAGGACCTTTAGTACACTGATTGCACTGAAATGCAATCGGCGGAGCAATTGTGTTGTACTTGTGTCTGAGTCTCGTCATTATAGATATAACACAGCTAAACTAATGGAACAAAGAATTTAGTGAGAATTTATTTCAGCAAAGATGGGTCAGAATGCATTGTCACATTGAAACAAAGAAGCGCATTTGAACTGAATGTTTGATGCATACGTAAGGAAAAAGGAACAAAGGAAAATGGGAAGAAGTAATGTGAATTACGAGACAAAGTCTAAACACAGTCCATTGGGTCAGATGGTTGGTCTGCTGTAGACTCAGCAGGATAAATTTTCTGATTCAACCAGCCATGGGAATTGGAACAGACAATTTAACAGACCATTGAAAGGTCCGTTGATGGGGATTTCTGGATGGGGATTTCTGGATGGGGATTTCTGGTTCTGGCCTCACAACACCAGGTTAAAGTCCGACAGGTTTATTTGATAGTAAATGCCACAAGCTTTCAGAAATACTGTTCCTTTATCAGGTGACTCACCTGACGATGGTGATGACTCTCCTGACGGAGGAGCAGCGTTCCGAAAGCTGATGGCGTTTACTATCAGATAAACCTGTCAGACTTTAACCTGGTGTTGTGAGAATCCTGTCTGTGTTTAGCCCAGCCCAACGCCGGCATCTCCACATTGGGAAAATCCTGACTGGTGACAGGGGTTTCTTTTCTCTAACTTACACAGCTTGGAGCTCACAAATCTCTATTAACACATCGAACACATGGAGGAAACCTGTCCCCAGGATTTTTACTAGATGAAGAGAGACTTCTTTTTTCATTAAGAATGTCGCCTTGAGTATTTTGATGCTTCTCGCTGGCAGCAATCTGTTAACTGTACAAGTTAACAATTTGTACATCTGTTAACCATCACATCCAGCACTGGCAAAGGGGAGTTTCCAATTACATTCCTGCAAGAGTCTCGATTTATTGGGTCTGTCAATTGGAAGGACTAATATGGTCCCTGGTGTTTGCAATGGGATGACACGTAATAAAATCCCTAATCAGTCAGGAGCCCAGCTAATAAATTCACTCTAATTAACACAATAGCTTAGTGTAATGTACAGTGAGCACTGAGTAAATGTCCAAATGGGCCAGGGATTGATGTTTGCAAGCAGTACAAGGACATTTTAAATATTTCACTATGTTTGTGCCTGAATGGTGCTTCTATAAACTGCTCTGAAAGTACAGGGGAAATGAAACTAGATATTTCCATCAAAACATTAATAAATGGATGTATGCAGGAGGGTCACTTCTTGTCCCTCACCCCACACCCTGCCTCCCCAACCCTCCCTGTCCCTTGTCCCCATATCCTTTGAAGTGGGAACTGTGTTCTGACCAATGACATGCTCACAGACACAGATTAAGGATAGAGAAAGAAGTTAACAGATTTATGCAGCACATCTTGAAGCAGTTGATGTGCTTTGAGATAGCAATATTGCCTGGTCGCTGATGTGCCAGCTATCTCTCACACAGCAAGGTCCCACAGGCAGTGATGAGATAAATCAGGAGTCCATCCATTATTTTACTGGTGGTGTTTTTGCGTAGGAGGAATGCCGGCTGAGATAAAGGGAGCTCTCTTTGTTTCTCCGACAGCAGGATCTTTAACGCACACCTGATCACATGGAGAAAAGGCCTTTGTTTCATGTCTCATCAGTTTTATGGTTTGGTAATAAAAACAAAAGGAAAGCAGTAAATTACACAGTTATACCGAGTTAAATATCCATTTCCTCCTGTACATTGCAAATCTCACATGGGCACACAATCACAATGCAACTGTCCCCCCACAGGATCAGAAAATCTCCATCACACCAGCGTACATGCACTATATATGTACACGTCAGTGTATACGCACTGTGTATGTACACATCAGTGTACACGTGCTGTGTATGTACACGGCATTGTACACACATTGTGTATGTACATGTCAGTGTATACACACTGTGTATATATATATATATATATATATAATATATATATATATATATATATGTATGTATGTATGTCACCATATACGCACTGCGTATGTGCATGTCATCGTATACACACTGTATGTACATGTCAGTGTATACACAGTGTGTATATACATATATATAATATATATATATGTATGTATGTATGTCACCATATACGCACTGCGTATGTGCATGTCACCGTATACACACTGTATGTACATGTCAGTGTATACGCACTGTGTATAATAATATATATATGTGTGTGTATGTATGTCACCGTATACGCACTGTGTATGTACATGTCAGTGTATACGCACTGTGTATAATAATATATATGTGTGTGTATGTATGTCACCATATACGCACTGTGTATGTACATGTCAGTGTATACCCACTGTGTATGTACCTGCTAGCGTACAAGCACTGTGATTGTACACGTCATTTGGTTATGCATTACAGGCTTTGCATTTCGCTGAGATGCCCCATTCTGCCAGCTACAGCCACGTGCCACCCTCTGGCAAGGTGCCTTCCAATTCTCACTTCCCATTGCTGGAGGCACCTCAGCCTCTGTTTGGATTTCTGCCCTTTAACTCAGCCAAGCCGATTTAATATCTGATTTAATATATGAGCCCCTAATCTGCTGTAATAGTTTTAGTGGGATTGCTGAGATGGTTCTGTGAGATTCCACTCTCCACATATACTGGCTCCAGCACTAAATTACAAGGTTAATCACTGGCAGCAGAAAAGCTTTTAATCAAAAGCAGCGGGGTTGCAGAGAGCCTTGTTCGCTAATAGAAAATGTTCACTAATAGAAAGGAAAAATAATTGAGAATCTGCTGGGCTCTACGTTGACTAGTGAGGATTCAGTTGTGTGGGTGGGCAGTGTGACTATGTTCCCAGCTGGAAATATTCTGCCTTTTCTATTCAGAGGGGAATAGAAAGGGGATTCCAATATCTACACCTGAAACTGAGCTCAAGGAGAGGTTTTAAAGTCCCTTCTTCGAGGAATCACCTCCTCATTCCAGCTGACAGGAGATGTACTGAAAGCAAGAGGGACACAAGTCCTTTCACAACCTGACCCTTGATGCACAATAAATCTTCCACATTACTAATATCGATCTCTGAGCTTCTCCCTTCTTCAGTATTTGCCGGACTGGGGGATTTAGAAACAGGAGTTCAGACTGTTCATTTTCAGTTTGTGGTCGGACCCCAGGTTCAGACACCATTTATATAATGGGGCTGCTTTTTGAATGTTAAGTCAGGCGGTGCAGCTGAAGCATTGCTGGGAAACATGTGGAGCTGCTCTTGTACTTTGGATGCTTATCACTTCAGCAAAGCTTTGCACCAGCATTGTAATGATAATGTGAGGATCTTCTCAGAGTTCTCAACACATGTTCTTGCAAGAGTGTCCCTCTCCTAAGATATACTAGTATGTCCTGTGTTAATGTGATCGAAGCCAATTGGTGAAGTCAAACACGAGGCTCAGAGCATTTCTTTATTGGAAGAGCTTATTGACTCCTTTAATCAGCCAGGTCTCCCCCAATGTCCCAGTTATGCCCTATCCCTGCTTCCCCTGACTATACCAATCTAATTGACATTAACAAACTTTAACATTTAATTGACATGACATTAACATCATTCTCCAACACCTTCTTTCTCAAAGCTTCTGAACCTTATCTCCAACTGCTCCCCCATCAGTTATGAAGTTGTAGAATCTCTGAGATGCAGAAGACGGCCATTGACCCATTGAGCTTGTACAGACAATAATCCTACCCAGACCTTATCCTTGCAACCCAATGTATTTACCCTCCTAATCCTCTTAACACCGAGGGACAATTTAGCACGGCCACTCAACCTAACCTGCGTATCTTTGGAGTGAGGGAGGAAATCGCAGTACCCAGAGAAAACCCACACAGACATGGGAGAACGTGCAAACTGCACATAGACAGTGACCCAAGGCCTGAATTGAACCCGGGTCCTTGGTGTTGTGAGGCAGCAGTGCTAACCATTGTGCCACTGTGCCACTTTTAAAAATGATTAGCACTGCTGCCTCACAACACCAGAGACCCAGTTTCCATTCTGGCCATGGATAACTGTTTGTGTGGAGTTTGTATGTTCTCTCCATGTATGCATTAGGTTCCTCTAGGTGCTCCAGTTTCCTCCCACACTTCAAAGATGTGCAGGTTAGGTGGATTGGCCATGCTGAAGTACCTCAAAGAGTCCCAGGAAGCATAGATTAGAGGGATTAGCAGGATAAATAGGTGGGGTTACAGGAATAGGCCCTGGATAAGATACCCTATCAGAGAGTCAATGCAGGCTTGATCGGTTGAATGGCCTCCTTCCGCACTGAAGGGATTCAGTGAAAATTCTGATCAATGTCTATCTCTCAGTCTATCTCAAGTGCTGCCATTCATTCCCAACTGTAATCCATTATCACGAGTCTTGGCCAATCACCCAACTTAGTCAACAAAATATCAGTATAGACAGAGGGACTATCTGATAAGAGCATGCATACTGATGGCACTAAATGAACAGACCTTGCCTGATCCCGCTGCTCTCCTGTCTCTAGCACTGTGTAAGGATGGTCACCTTCTCCATCAAAGGCCAAAATTCAGGCACAAAGTGAAGTTGGCGGATGCAGCATGAGATCAATCCAGTTCCCAGCGGACATCAGTCTGCGTCAGAAAACTGCCTGTGTATCTGGCATTGACTGGCAGGGGAAAGAAATTACATTTTCCACAGCACAGGCATGGACATGGATGTCTGTTCTCAGATAATTAACCTTTTTAAGCATCAAACAGCCTTCCAGATTTCAAAATATGTACTTACTTTCCTCTGCTTAGAACACAGAATGACTCTCAAAGACATCCTGGATTTTTTATTTTTCACCAAGGAAACTATTCGGGGCTAGAGCATGACTATAACTTTCTTCAAATTGGTCAGAGGCTTTGATGATATGGTGCTTTGCAATGCTACCACTGCCAGCCCCCGTTCTGACCTAAGAGTGTGAAAAGTCTGCTTGTTGAGCTGAGACACAGCCCCCAGGGCTGATGAGAGTGAGTGTGATTTGTCACTCTGCTCCTTCTGTAATTGCTTTCCCCCCAGGCTCTTCCTTCAATCAGCCAAACTTGGGCATTTGGGTTTGCAAGCTCAGGATTCAGGCTGCGGTTAATGCTCACACAGATCACAATCACAAAAAAAACCCCAGAGTATAATCCCAACCAAATAAACTAGAAAATACACAACAACGGCACTCTAACTTCCAAATGCACTGAGAAATCACAGGTACACACACACACACACACACACACACACACACACACACACTCACTCACTCACTCTGAAACACAGTCTCACACATACACACGTAAGGCTGAGAGATACATGGACAGCTATACAGTCAGGAAGAATATGAGAGACACAGCACAAACACTTACATCAATATCTACATAGATACACAACCAACCCATACAGTGTCCATTCAGTTGCACACAGACAAATAGCCTCTCACACTAATAGAAGGATTATATCTTTGATACCAGATTATCAAGAATATCCAGTATTTTCCATTGAGGCACATAATGCACAGATTGACAGTGTAACGGTTTCTCTTCACTGGATAGGTGATAATCTGATAGAGCCGATACTTCTCCAGTATACAAGCTGTCTGATATACAGTCATATGAACTTGGGTGGATTCCATAACTGGTGGGTAGTTCACTCCCACAGATAGTGCAAATGTGAGTGTATGTGCATATATGGGTACGTGTGTGTGCGTGTGTGTGTGTGTGTGTGTGAGTGTCTGCTTGTGTGTCTGTATGTGTATGCATGCATACGTGTGAGTATGCACATGTGTATGTGTTTGTGTGTGTTTGTATTTTTTTGTATGTGCGCATATCTGTGTTTGCGTGTGTGTGTGTGTGTATGTTTGAGTGCGTGTTTGAGTGCATTTCTATGTGTACATGTGTATGTGCATATTTGGGTCTGTGCTTCTTTGTGGATGGTACGATCACACAGTGGTTAGCACTGCTACCTCGCAACATCAGGGGCCCAGGCTCGATATCAGCTTGGGTCACTGACTGTGTGGAGTTTGCACATTCTCCATGTGTCTGCGTGGGTTCCCTCCGAGTGCTCCGGTTTCCTCCCACAGTCTGAAAGACATGCTGGTTAAGGTGCATTTGGCCATGCTAAATTCTCCCTCAATGCACCTGAACAGGTGCCGGAGTGTGGCGACCAGGGGATTTTCACAGTAACTTCAGTGCACTATTAATGTAAGCTGACTTGTGACACTAATAAAGAAACTTTAAGCTTTTGTGTGTGAGTGTGTAAACTCATACATTTGAGCTGTTTTATCACCAATCTGCGCTGCACTGTCACCGTGCTGATGGTGTGTAGGTCATTACAAAGGCACGACTGTCTATCAAAATCCAGAATTAATTTATCTAAAAGTGGTTCCTCCCTTGTAATACTCAGCCAGGCCGGGTGGGAGGTGAGATGATGCGGGGAGGTGTGGAAAATACCTTTGTGTACATTTTACCTAGCCGTCTTAGAAAGAATTGCATTTATGTAGCGCCTGTCACTACCATTGGACATCCCAGAGTGCTTTGTCATATCGGAAAAGCTGCAGCCAAGTTCTGAAGTGCAAGATCCCATCAACAGAAACAAGATAATCATGGAATCATAGATTCATTACTGCAGAGAAAGGTGGCCATTTGGCCCGTCTAGTCAATCCTTGCTCTCCTGAAGAACCATTTGCAGCTGACCACTCCTCTGCCCTCTCTGTGCATCTTTTTCAGATAGTTAGAAAACGTAGAAAACTTCGCAGTACAGAAAGAGGCATTCTGCCCATCACTGCATGCTGGCCCTCCCTTTCCCCCACTTTCCCAATCAAAACCCAATTTCTATCATTTGCTCTGGAGCCCTGCAGGTTACCGGGTTTCAGGTGCATATCGAGATACCTTTTCAATAACCTGAGGTTTCTATCTCTATTCAGGTATTGATTTCCAGATCCCCCTTTGGCTGAAAAAATCCTTTCTTCATCTCTCCTCTAATTCTTCCACAAATCATTATAAATCTCTCTGCTAAGGGAAACAGACCCTTCCCGTCAACTTCACCAGCGCCCTTGACAACCCTTTACACTTCAATCCTAAACTGTTATCTTGAAACGTGTGCTTGAGCCTTTGCAAGGGGTCTTGAGACTCCGGATTGAATGGAGCCACAGTTCATTATACTTTCCCTGAACAGGGACCCAGTCAGCACTGCTCTGTTGCTGCTGCTGTGGAGACCAGTTGCTGTCTCGGACTGTTGATAACCCCTTCCAGCATCAGTTACTAACCCAGTAGATGAGTGGGAGGCATGTGTGGTGGTGAAATCGTAACAGTGGCACTGTGGTTAGCACAGCAGTCTCACAGCGCCAGGGACCTGGGTTCGACTCCTGGCTCGGGTCACTGCCTGTGTTGAGTTTGCACATCCTCCCCATGTCTGTGTGGGTTTCCTCCGGGTGCTCCGGTTTCCTCCCACGGTTCAAAGATGCGCAGATTAGTTTGATTGGCCATGCAAAATTGCCCCTTAGTGTCTTAGGGTTATAGGTTGGAGGGATGAGTGGGGTACAGGGGATATAACATGGGTGAGATTGTTGCTGACACAATGGGCTGAATGGTCTCCTTCTGCACTGCAGGGTTTCTATGGTTCTATGAATGTTAGCAATAATGAAGACCCTCTTTACAGTTAACATTGCAAACTCATTTATTCCCACTCCTTCCTCCATTTATGTCTAGAGATCGTCTCCCTGTTCCTTCACCATGGGTTGGTTTTGCAATACCCTTAAGAATGCTCCCAATCACAATGGAAATGACCATGTATATCTTTAAGGGTGTGAGCATGTCTGTGCAGACATCACTCAAAGGGAAATGGTGCATGTATTGTGTGTTCTGGTTATAATTTCACTCCTGGAGATATTGAATGTCTCTAACATTGTAAACTGTTTACCTGTGTCTGCTCTTAATAAATGAACCTGTAACATTTTACCCCAATCCCTTATGAATAATAGTGCCTTATGCCTTATACAACAAATAAGCTCAAGGATTTATATCATTAGAATACGAGACATATGTATGAGAATGCACAGTATCTCTTGTTTTCAGCAGCAGATACACAAGACCAGTGTTAACTCGACAGTCAGAAATGAGGTCTCTTTGTCATCCCTGCTACTTTCCACATCAGGCTCTCTGCCATTAATGGAAACAGTTAGTTTATTTGCAAGTCTAATTTACAACCATTGGACATTTTAATGTGTTGGAAGCAATGAGAATGATATATACCCACCTTCCTTGTCTAAAAACTGCGATTCCCAGCAGATTTAGAGCCAGCAGTCTTCTGGCTTTGATCATATTTGTTGTGTCAGTTTGGTTCATTGGTCAGATTTCTACGCTGGTGTCAGAACGTTGTATTTCATATCCCATTTTCAGACTCGAGCTTAGAAAGCTAGGCTCATCCTCCAATACAGGATAGATGGCCCACTGCACTATAGGAGCAGAACATTCTGACCCTTCCCCTGGTGTGATCACCAGGTCCCATCAATAGTGACCTCCTACTACGGGTCCCCCAGTGGCGGAGGACATAAACAACAGGAGAGACCATTGACCGCGATGCAAACAGAAGATTCCTCCAACAGATAATAGCGAGCTGCCTCCAAATATACACCTTGGCGGGGGGGGGGGGGGGTCGCAATGGTAGGGTGAGGGGAAATTCCACCTACTGTCTTTCGATGAAAGGGCAGCACAGTGGTTAGCACTGCTGCCTCACAATACCAGGGACCCGGGTTCGATTCCTGACTTGGGTCACTGTCTGTGTGGAGTCTGCACATTCTCCCCGTGTCCGCGTGGGCTTCCTCCGCTTCAAGCTAACCAGTCGGCAGCAAATATAAATGTTCCAACATTCCTGGACTTGGTGGGAATTGCGGAAGGGAAAACTCCTGAGGAGTCTGGGACAGCCGGAAAAACCAGGCACAAAAACATACCAGGAAATAACAGAAATTTTGCAGGGCCAACATTCACCAAAACTTTAATCATCACAAGGGGTGGAAGGAGGGGTATGGTAGGGGGGGAGGAGGAGTGTGGGGAGGTGGAGAGGAGGGGCGTGAGAGTGGGGAGGAGAGGTGTGGAGGTTGGAGAGGAGGGGTGGGGAGGAGGAGTGTTGAGGTTTGATAAGCGTAATTACAAAGAAGGTTAATCAGTTTGTAACTACCCTAAAGATACTGGATGAACACTGCTAATTCAGGGGTGTTAAATTACATCATCAGGATGGCACAGTGGTTAGTACTTCATGGTGCCAGGGACCCAGACAACTGTCTGTGTGGAGTCTGCACGTTCTCCCTGTGTCTGTGTGGGTTCCCTCAGATGCTCCAGTTTCCCACCACAGTCCAAAGGTGTGCGGATTGGGTGAATTGGCCGTGTTAAATTGCCCCTTAATGTCCCAAGATGTATAGGTTAGGGGGATTAGTGGAGTAAATGTGTGGGGTTAAGAGAAGGAGGCGGGGGGGTGCTTTGAAAGTTGGTGCAATGGACAGAATGGCCTCTTCTCTACTGTAGGGGTTATATGATTATACACAGAGATAGATAGCCTGTGGTTTAAGCAGCAAAGCTATTCAAAAGAAGTTGTTGATTGAAAGCAACCTTATCTTAAAGAAAGACTTGGATACTGGGCAGCATGGTGGCACAGTGGTTAGCACTAATGCTTTACAGCGCCAGGTACCCAGGTTCGATTCCCAGCTTGGGTCACTGTTTGTGTAGAGTTTGTACATTCTCCCTGAGTCTGCGTGGGTTTCATCCGGATGCTCCAGTTTCCTCCCACAGTCAGAAAGATATGCTGGTTAGGTGCATTGACCTGAACAGGTGCCAAAGTGTGGCAACTAGGGGAATTTCACAGTAACTTCCTTGCAGTGGTAACGTAAGCCTTACTTGCGACTAATAAATAAACTCTGTAAACGGAATTAGCACCCAAAGAAGGTTAACCATTGAGTTCAAATACAAGAATTCACAAGATGTCAGCCAAAACTCAAATGCAAACATAGATTCACACTCGAGACAGATGTACAAAAACTGAGAACTCAGCAACAGATTGTTGGTGCACGAACATCATGTGTAGGAGAGGACCACATTAAACTTACTGGTTGGAAAACAAAACAAGCTTCAGACAAAAGTTGCAGAAAACAAGAGCTGAATAAAGGAAAAGTGGCCACATGATACAGAAAGGGTGTATTCATAGTTCAATGAAGGATGGATTGTCATTAAATGCATTCACAATTGCTGGTGCAACAAACCGATATTGGGTCACTGCATTACTGGGCAGTCAGTCAGAGTAGATGGAGGTAGATACTGTGGCAGCAATCTCACAGATACCAGAAACTGTTTATCAAAGAAAGCTCTTGGTCAGAGCAGGAGACATATCAAACTGTGATACATCTGGAAAGAATTCTTTCTATGATGCATCTGTGAAAGTTGGTGGGATTGTAGCTGATACGTTGAATTTCCTTAGCCAATTTAGAAAGTAGAGGCATTGGTGAGCTTTCTTAACGATAGTGTCAGCACGGAGGGACAGGACAGGTTGTTAGTGATCTGGACACCTAAAAACATGAAACTCTCAACCATTTCCACTTCATCCCCATTGATGTAGACAGAATCATGTTTTTTACATTCCCTGAAGTCAATGACTATCTCCTTCATTTTAATAATATCAGGGGAGAGATTATTGTTGTCACACCATTGTAACCTGCCAGAGGATAACCATTATCTCTCTACATTGCAATGGTCATCAGAGCTGCTGTTGGATCAGAGACAGAGGCTCCAGGCATTTCCTCTTCAATGTTCATAGAATCATAGAATCATAGAACATAGAACATAGAACATTACAGCGCAGAACAGGCCCTTCGGCCTTCGATGTTGCGCCGACCAATTATGAAAAAAGCAATGACCCTCCAAACTAAATCATTCCCTTCTCTTCCATATACTTATCAACTAACCTCTTAAACGCCACCAAACTTGGCGCATCTACAACTGCCGCAGGCAGGGCATTCCACTCCCGAACCACTCTCTGGGTAAAGAACCCTGCTTTCCAGAAAGGTTCCAGGGTTCATAGAACCCTGCTTTCCAGAAAGAGGACCTTCAGCTCATCAAGTCTGCACCAACTATTATTCAACCCAGGCCCTACCCCCATATCCCCACATATTTTACCCGCTAATCCCTCTAACCTACACATCTCAGGACACTAAGTGGCAATTTTAGTACAGCCAATCAACATAACCCGCACATCTCAGGGAACTGGAGCGCCCGGAGCAAATCCATGCAGAGAAGGTGCAAACTCCACACAGACAGTGACCCAAGCCGGGAATCAAATCCAGAACCCTGGAGATGTGAAGCAGTAGTGCTAACCACTCTGCCATTTTTGAGTGCAGCCCCTGCCAAGGGTCAGTTCCATACTAAGAGACCTACAGGTGTAAGGTAAGACCTTAACAAGATAATGCAGGAAGTGTCAGGATAAAGGATGTTTACTTTGGATGTCCTCTCTCTTGATTTAAGTAGAGGTTCCATTTGGCCTGGGACGGGAGTCGAACCATTTGCTTCATTTCATCTTTGGCGTAGACAAGTGATTTTATTTTTTGCTGAGTTTTGGTCTAAAAGTTTTGGGAATGCCTGCTCGATATTTGCATTTGATTGAAGGATGCACACACAGTGCTAGCATCATCCTGTGTGTTATCATTGACCTGAAACTGAACTCCGTTAGCCATATAAATACAGAGCATGTCAAAAACTAGGAATCCTGCAGAGTAACAAGTCAGGAGTGTGAAGGAGTATTCTCTGGATGGGTTCAGCTCCAATAACACTCAAGAAGCTCCAGGACAAAGCAGCCCACTTGATTGGAATTTCGGAATCTCGGAAAATTCCACCTGATCCAGTGAGTTTCCCACCCTGCGGCTTTGGTTAAAATGATTGCCAGCTTTTTGTCAGTCTGCTCGAGTGGCCGGAATTCTCTGATAGCATACGCCCAGCCATCGCTGTTAGCGAGAACGGAAAATTCAGCCAATTGTCCATTCACTGCAGCGGGACTGGAGAATGCCTGCAGCAGGTGAGGTCGGAGAATCCTGGCTGACACCCATTTACACAGCTCACTGTAAAGTTTTGTCTGGTAATCTATAAATCACTTGAGGTTGTTTTTACTACATTAAGTGTGCTATCGAAATGCAAAGTTCTTGTTGTTGAACAATCGATGGGGGATGGATTTCATAATTTGTGTCAAGAAAATTCTCCTCACCCTCCGAGCAAACATTTTAAAGTTCTGGAACAAATCAGTAGGTCTGGCAGTGCCAGTGGAGAGGGAAAGAAAATTAATGTCTTGAGTTTGTATGGACTGGAAATGTTAACTCTGTTCCTTTCCACAGACACTGCCACACCCACTGAGTTTATCCATTTTCTGTACATATATTTTAGCGTCTGCAATAACCCTGCTTTTATTAAAATGATCTTTGGGCTCTGAACACCCACCCCTCACTCCCGGATCTTTGCTTATCCTGACAGAATCCTTTACATTTTCATGAATTAGATACTAGGTCACACTGTCAGTGTACCTGCGACAGGAGCTGGTTCCGGCAGAAGCAACAGTTTATCATGGTGACGCAGGCAAAGTCAGAACACGAGTTCTCTTTCCATTCTGACAGGCTGGAAGCTACGCAGTGGTTATTTTTTTGCTGTTCAGTCCCAAGCACACTCCATCGGTGTTTTGACAAAGCAATAGTCCCGGCAGATGCCAGCAGTGCGCTTGGCTGGGCAGTGCGGGTAATGAGGTTAATTAGATAGAAGGGGGGGCACCGGAAGGTTCAAAGGCGAGAAGCAGCGTGGCAGCTGCCAACCCAGGGCTGAACATGCCAATGGCCCTCTCTCTCTTAGACAGGGGCTGTGACGGGCACATCATGCTTCACGGGTGAGGAACGAGTCGAGACAAGGTGATCTTCACCCCTCGTGTCACACACCCACTTACCAGCCTTCTGCTGTGAGTGGCTGAACAATGTCAGCGACTTTTAAGACCTCAGGATGTCCTCAAGCACTTGACAATTAAAGAAGTCATTTTGAAGTGTTGTAACTGTTGTAGGAAAAATAGCAGCCCAATTCTGCAGAGTAAGATCCCACAAACGCCCTGACATACATGTACTTACGCTGCCTGAGAGCTGGTGGACAGTGGGCTCAGACAGAATGCTCCTGTGCTTCTTCATAATGGTGCCATGAAATATTTGACATAGCTCTGAGAGGGCAGATGTATGGCCTCATGGGGAGGCAATGACCCAAGGGTATTATCGCTAAACTATTAATACAGAAACTCAGTTAATGTTCTGGGGACCAGGGTTCGAATCCCACCACGGCAGATGGTGGAATCTGAATTTAATTTAAAAAATCTGTAATTAAGAATTTATTGATGACCATGAAACCATTGTCGATTGTCAGAAAAATCCATCTGGTTCGCTGATGTCCATTAGGGAAGGAAATCTGCCATCCTTAACCAGTCTGGCCCACATGTGACTCCAGATCCACAGCAATGTGGTTGACTCTCAACTGCCCTTTGAACAGCTAGGCTTGGGTAATAAATGCTGGCCCTGTCAACGATACCCATGTCCCACAAATGAATAAAAAAAGCTTGAATGTCTCAATAAAAGTTGGTGCTGTTGAAAGTGCTGCACTATCTTAATTCTGCTCTTGAATGTCCACTGAAGTTCCCCCTGTTCTATCCTGATACATTGGTCAAACCTGTGTGCGACACATGCCCTCAGTTAGGCTGCAAAATAATCCGTTTTCCTTTCCCTCTCACTGTCTAACATCTGGATCTAGTATTCCAGATGTTCTGACTGTACAATGAGTGGAGAAGCTGGGTGTATCTCCCCAGTAATTCCATCCGTGTGAAAGTTTCCAATGTTTAATGATTTAATAATTCAATGGGTGTTGCTGGCTAGTCCAGTATCTATTCTCCATCCCGAATTCCCTTGACAAGGTGTTGGCGAGCTGCCTTCTTGAGCTGCTGGAGCCAGGGTGGTGTAGGTACATCCACAGTGCTGTTAGGGAGAGAGTTCCGGGATTTTGACCCAGTGACAGTGAAGGAACAGTTTTCTATCAGTAGATGACCAAGAGCTGGCACAGACATGATCTTTTCAGCCAAACCCACGGGGCAGAAAACTCACTGCATTGGGTGAAATATCCCAAGATTCCATAGAGACTATCCAGCTGGCTGATCCTGCGGCAAGATGTTCAACTTTTTCCGGGGAGATTGCCAGCTTTCAAACCCTGCTGGCCAATTAGAATGGTCATCTCTGTATCCCAGCAACAGCACCAGCTTGGAGTTATTTCTACTCCACACCATGGAGGCTAGAATGAAAATTCAGCTGGAGTTGGGCATCTCGATGTGTCCAGGAGAAGGGGGGAGGGGGTGTTCGGCGGGGAGGGGGTGTTCGGGGGGGGGGGGTGTGAGGGAGGGAGAGGGGTTGTGAGGGGGGGGGAGGGGGTGTGAGGGGGGAGGGGGTGTGGTGCGGCAGGAGGTTGGGCTCGGGGATGGGTACAAAGAGGCCAGGGGAGGGAGGTGTTGGGTTTGGAGAGGGGGTTTATGAGGCTGGGGGGAGGGGCAGAGTGTTGGGTTTGGGGAGGGGGTTATGAGGCTGGAGGGGGATGTTGGGTTTTGGGTTGTTTAAGAGGCCAGGGGGGGGAGAGGTGTTGGATTTGCAGAGGGGGGTTATGAGGCTGGGGGGTGGGGAAGCTGTTGGGTTTGGGGAGGTGGTTTATGAGACCAGAGGAGGGAGAGGGGGAGGTGTTGGGTTTGTAGACGGGAGGTGTATGAACAAGGCGGAAGGGTAGTATTGGGTTTGGGAAGGGAGGTGTATGAGGCCAGAGGAGGGGGAGTTGTTGGTCTTGGGGAGGAGGATGTATTAGGCTAGAGGAGAGGGGAGGTGTTGTGTTGGAAGGGAGTGGTGTGTAAGGCTGGGAGAGATTGAGGTGTTGGGTTGGGGGGGGTGTGTATCAGACTGAGGGAGGGGGGAGGTGTTGGGACTAAGCAGCTAGGTGGGGAGTTGGTTTCCTTGGGAGGAAAGTTGCCCAGCTTCTCACATGGTTTGACCCCCTCTGCCCCCACTTCCCATGGGTGCAATACTGGCACCATTGGAGGGCTAAGGCACCTAAGTGGCCATTGACTTGTCACTTAGCATTAATAGGTCCAAGGTCAGGCTGTTTGTTCCTTCTGCCTCTCTGTAGAATTACAGACAGCTCAGGGTGGCCAGGCTGTTGGTGGGTTGCACCCAATCTCCCCCTCCCCATCTCGCCCTCCCCATCTCCCCTATCCCACCTCCCCCCATTCCATCTGCCCCTCCCCCTAACCCATCTCACCCTATGCCATCTCCCTGTCTCCACCTCCCTCCACCCCATCAACCCCCTGTACCAACTCCCACCCCATCTCTCCCCAGCCCATCTCCCCCCACCTCAATGTCAAACCTGCTGCTGGGGATATGTAAAGTCCAGCCCACTGATCTTACCTCATCCTATACCCTTTGTCGATGCTGATTTCAAATTTTGAGAAGAAAATCAACAACATTTTGAGAGAATTCCTTCAGCCTGACAGTGAAAATCAGACATGTCCTCAGTATGGGAACTGTACACTGCTCTGTCATATATCGCCAGGTATTGCTTCAAAGCCGCATCTCATCTCAGTCAAATACTGTTCCTGTATACAGTAAAGAGAGTATAGTTCCTAAAAAACAGCAATACCTGGAATACTGGTTCTTCACTTTTACCAGGATTAAGGAAAATCCAAAGGCTTTTTACTTCTCTTAGGGACAGAAGAGGAGAACCGAGGGAATGAGGGAGATCCTGAATTAATACTTTGCATCAGTATTCACAAAGGAGAGGGGCTTGTTGTCTGGTAGTGTCTTGGAGGAACTGTAGACCAGTTGAAGGAAATATCCATTTCAAGGGAAGAAATGTTAGGGTTTTTAGATAGCATTAAACCTGATAAATCTCCGGGGCCTGATGGCATATATCCTTGCCTGCTTAGAGAGGCGAGAGATGAAATTGCTGGGCCTATGATGCGAATCTTTGTCTCTTCTTTGGACACAGGTGAGGTCCCAGAGGACTGGAGGATAGCGAGCATGGTACCGTTGTTTAAAAAGGATAGTAGGGATAACCCTGGAAATTATAGGCTGGTGAGTTTGACATCAGTTGTAGGGAAGCTGTTGGAGAGGATTCTTAGAGATAGGATGTATACGCATTTAGAGCATTGCAATCTGATTAGGGATACGCAGCATGGATTTGTTAAGGGGGGGTCGTGCCTTACGAATCTGGTAGATTTCTTTGAGGAGGTGACGAAAACGGTGGACGAAGGGCGAGCCGTTGATATCATCTATATGGATTTCAGTAAGGCGTTTGACAAAGTCACTCATGGGAGGTTGGTTGAAAAGGTCAAGGCTAATGGGATACAAGGACAGATATCTAGTTGGATTGAAAACTGGCTTGGTAACAGGAGACGGAGAATAGCAGTGGAAGGGTGTTTTTCTAGCTGGTGGTCTGTCACTAGTGGTGTGCTGCAAAGCTCAGTACTGGGACCGCTTCTATTTGTAATATATATAAATGACTTGGAAGAGGAAGTGGAGTGATCAGCAAGTTTGCAGATGACACGAAGATGGCTGGACTTGCGGACAGTGAGGAGCATTGTCAGGCGATACAGCAGGACATAGATAGGCTGGTAGCTTGGGCAGATAGATGGCAGATGGAATTTAATCCTGATAAATACAAGGTTATGCATTTTGAAGGGGTATAGAGTACAAGAGCTGGAGTCTAATGTTGCGATTGTATAAAACGTTGGTTAGACCTCATTTGGAATACTGTATCCAGTTCTGGTCATCTTACTACCAGAAGGACTTGGAGACTCTGGAGAGAGTGCAGAGGAGGTTTACCAGGATGCTGCCTGGTATGGAAGGTCTGAGTTATGAGGAAAGATTGGGCAAACTGGGGCTGTTTTTCTTAGAAAGACAGAGATTGAGAGGAGATCTAATAGAGGTGTATAAGATTATGTAGGGTATGGATAGAGTAAACAGTGATAAGCTTTTTCCTAGATTGGAAACAAATATTACAAGGGGCCACAGGCTTAGGGTGAGGGTGGCGAGGTATAATTTGGATGCTAGAGGGAGTTTTTTCACACAGAGGGTGGTGGAGGTATGGAATGCACTGCCAAGTAAGCTGGCGGAGGCAGGTACTCTGGAGTTATTTAAGGGATAGTTAGATAGGCACATGAGCGAAATAGAGATGGAGGGATACAGGAGACTATTGTAAATAAGGATCAAGAGCCTTGGGACGTGCCTAGGGATCAATTGATTCCTATGGGCCTTCCAACATATTTTCTGGCCCACTTGTTATACTTTTGAGTTTCTGGGGATTCCCTGGAATGTTTGCATAAGATGTGCATGTTATTGACATTTTTCTCTTTTAATCCACAGGTGCTTCAGTCTGCCCTCTTGTCCAACAAGGGGCATACACGTGGTGGGTCATGCAAGGGTTGCTCTTGGATGTTGCTTCGAGAGTAGCCTAGTGCTTCACATTGTTAGTGTACGCTTAAACTGGACCAGTTGATGGGCAACACGACAGTTCAGTGACTATCACTGTGCTGTGCAGATACATGGATTTGGGCCTGTGTCTTTGGGAGTTTGCACATTCTATCCAGGCTTGCGTGGGTTTTCTCCGGGTACTCCGGTTTCCTCCCACATCCCAAAGATGTGCTCTTAGGCTGATTGGTGTAACAAATTGTCCCTAAATTGTCTCCCCTCAATCTGGATTCCAATATGGATTTCCATAAACATAGACAAGGGTCATGGGGGGAAGAGGGAACTCACACTGTTAAAATGGCGACATGGGCTCGTTGGGCCGAAGGGCCTGTTTCCTGTGCTGTGCTGTTCTTTGTTCTTTGTTGCATCACACAGATCATTTCATAAAACATTGGATAGGGAATAGTTGCTATGGATCACACAGAGAGAGTGCAGTCCACATACAGAGTGAGTAGTAATACCAAACCCAAAGTTATATCAGAGAATCATACAGCTCAGAAGAAGGTCATTCAGTCTGTCGTACCTTTTGAAAGCTCTATCCAATTTGTCTCTCTCTCTCATGAACTTCCTTCATAAGCCTGCAATTTATTTTCCTTCTGGAGTAGTTATTTAATTCCTGCTGAGTATTATTACTTAATCAATCACTCTACCAGGTAACAAATTTGGAAAACTCTATAAACATAATTCCAAAAGCAAACAAGACTGGATAGGGCGTATGATCAGAGTCTGAGTTCAGAACTTTAGTTTGCTGTTATAAGAATCTTTTTTAGTTTTTAAAAATTCTTAATGAGCCACAGTAAACCAAGCTATTATAAAATAAATTATAAAATTTATTTTATTTTAAAATAAAATAATTTATTTTAATAAATTAAATTATTTTAATGTATAATTGCCTTTTAACTATGCACAATGGTTATGACTGCTGCCTCATAGTGCCAGGGACCGAGGTTCAACTCCTCACCATGGGTCACTGTCTGTGCGGAGTCTGCATGATCCCCTCGTGTCTGCGTGGGTTTTGTCCCGGTGCTCCGGTTTCCTCTCACAGTCTGAAAGACGTGCAGGCTAGGTGCATTGGCCATGCTAAATTCTCCCTCAGTGTACTCAAACAGACACCAGAGTGTGGCAACCATTTTCACAGTAACTTCATTGCAGAGTTAATATAAGCTGACTTGTGACACTAATAGACAAATAAATACATTTATTTGTTTAATTTATATTAATATATTTATAAATATATTTATCAATGTTGATCAGTGAGGTGTAGCCCTCTGTGTGTGAAGTGTGTCTCATGGTGGTAACGTGGAACATTGAAATAAAAGATATTGGCGTAAACTTGCTGGAATCATAGTGGATGAGTTGGGAAATTTGGCCAGCCATTTAAAGGTCCATTGACCTTGGGTGGAAATTTCTGATCTCGGGAGCAGGTGATTAAAGATTAAATGATTAATGTTTAAAGTCATTATAAATTGGAAATCAATTAAATGGACTAAAAAGTAGGTTCCACCTTTCTTAGAAAGACAGTATAGAAACATAGAAGATAGGGAGCATGAGGAAGCCATTTGACCCTTCGAGGCTTCTCTATCATTCTTTACGATCAAGGCTGATCATCCAACTCAATAGCCCAATCCTGCTTTCTCCCCATAACCTTTCATCCCATTCGCCCCCAAGTGCTATATCCAGCCGCCTCTTGAATATATTCAATGTTTTGGCATCAACTGCTTCCTGCGGTAATGAATTCCACAGGCTCACCACTCTTTGGGTGAAGAAGTGTCACTCGCTTCCATTCTAAAGAGAATAAAGTATGATCTCTCCGAAGCTACAGTGCTTGGAACAATATTGACAGTTGCTCATGGAGAATTTCATCATCGATTGATTCTGAGACAGACCTTGGCCCTCAGGGTAACTGGTATTATTGTGAGCGTGCTTTGCTCAGTGCTGTAATAAAGTCTATCACCTTTGGCGAAATGTCTTCCAAGCAAACCAAAGCTCTGAACTCAAACTCCGATCCTACGCCCTGTCCAATCTTGATTGTTTTTGGAGTTTATAGAGATTTCCAAATCTGTCACCTGGTAGAGTGATAGATTAAATATTAATTCTCAGCAGGAATTAAATAAATACTCCAGAAGTCAAATAAATTGCAGGTTTATGAGGGAAGCTCATGAGAGAGAGAAAAATTGGATAACTCTCAAAAAACTGATAAACTACGACGCACAGAATGACCTTGTCCTGAGCTGTATGATTCTATGATATAACCCCGGGTTTGGTATTACAGCTCACTCTGTAAGTAGATTCACTCCTTCTGTGATCTGTAACACCCATTTCCTGTCCGACATTTTATGAAATGATTTGTGTGATGCAGGTAAGAATGAAGGACTCTAACCATTATCCCAGATATTGCTATTTCAGGCACTGTACTCTCTTTAGAACATAAAAGCAGGGAGGTCTTGCTTCAACTGTACAGGGCACTGGTGCGGCCACAACTGGAGTACTGTGTGCAGTTTTGGTCCCCTTATTTGCAAAAGGATATATTGGCTTTGGAGGGAATGCAGAGAAGATTCACTAGGCACATACCAGAGATAAGGGGATATGAAGAGAGATTGAATAGACTGGGTCTGTACTCATTAGAGCTTAGAAGGCTGAGGGGGATCTTATAGAGACATATAAGATAATGAAGGGGATAGATAGGGTAGAGGTAGAGAGATTCTTCCTGCTTAGAAAGGGTAGCAGAACTAGAGGACACAGCCTCAAAATAAGGGGGGGGGGGCACAGTTTAGGACAGAGTTGAGGAGGAACTTCTTCACTCAAAGTACGGTGAATCTCTGGAATTCTCTGCCCATTGAAGTGGTGGAGGCTACCTCGTTGAATAATTTTAACTCACGGGTAGGTAGATTTCTGATAGACAAGGGAATTAAGGGTTATGAGGAGAAAGTGGGAAAGTGGAACTGATCCACTTCAGATCAGCCATGATCATATTGAATGGCGGGGCAGGCTCGAGGGGCTGGATGGCCTATTCCTGCTCCTATTTCTTATGTTCTTATTATGTTCTTATGTTTACTACAGCTAGAGTAGAGACAAAGGGACTTTTACACAAGAGGGCAGGTCAGTGCAACACCATCACACTGAGATACAGACAATGAATGGGGAAAATGGATTTCCATTTGGAATAGAGTGAGTTGGTTGACTTGAAGCAACAGGAGGATAGTGGCTGGGGTGATGGG
This sequence comes from Sphyrna mokarran, assembly GCA_024679065.1. Taxonomy (NCBI): domain Eukaryota; kingdom Metazoa; phylum Chordata; class Chondrichthyes; order Carcharhiniformes; family Carcharhinidae; genus Sphyrna; species Sphyrna mokarran. The sequence continues at coordinate 41,580,160 of JAGIQG010000024.1, forward strand.
GGGAGACAGAGCATGGCCAGAGGCAGCAATGGTGATCACCAGTATCACATCCTGCCTCAGGGTTTCACACTACTTGCTGGACATCAGTTAGAGGTGATTTCTCAAGGGGCACTGTGCGTGCGTGAGGGGAAATCAGGCCATCCATCACGTGACCCAAGCAGTGAGATACACAGGAGACGCGGGTGACACAGTGTGAAACTGGTCCCGTGTGACCACGTTCTGCTGCAAGAAGAAAGGGTTATGGGATTGTTAAAAGAAAATAGAGTGTAAATAGGGGCTAGATCTGGGAGAGGAGATGGGAAATTAAGGTTACTCTTCGTCCTTTGGTTATTTTGAAAGGAACCTGCCACAGTGATGTTCCTGGTTGATCTACATCATAAAGCTGTTGTGGGAGAGCTGGTGAGATTCTGGAGAAGTGCGCTATTATGGTGGAACTCAGGTTGATTGGGAACGACCGAGAATCTTTGGCTAAATCCTTGAGCTGGAATTTTGTCCGAGGAATGTTGTTCATTCAAGTAATGTGGGTGTCGCTGGCTAGGTCAATATTCCAATTGCCCCATCCCTGGATGCCCTTGAGAAGGTAACAGTGAACTTCCTTCTTGAACTGCTGCAGTCCCTGAGGCTTAGGAACACCCACAGTGCTATCAGGGAGGGTGAGGTTCCAGGATTTTGACCCAGCAACAGTAAAGAAATGGTCATACATTTTTCCAAGTCGTGAGTGATCCGAAGGGTGAAAGGGTTAAAATTCACACAAGTTTAAAAATCACACATGTTGTTAGCTGCTAAATTCTCAAAGACAGAAAATCAGTGATGAGAAACCAGTTGCCTCAGCCCAGACTATTGACGGATAATTGTTCAGAGTTCATGCACAAGAATTCAATTTAACTTGATGACACTATAGCTCATGTGTGTCCACTAAAACAAGAGAGAATGGGCAAGGGAGCTGATACAGCACAAATCAAACATGTTCCTATCATACCCATATCCACAAGTTAGTGAACAAGTAAAGGAAAATATGTGCATGATGATATTATAATTAAGTTGATATACTAGATTTGTAATTGGATAACTATACTCATTTGTTATGCATTATGTAATCCTAATTATTAGTTGTGAATGGATATAGATAATTTCTGAACAAATTGTACTCCTATGATTAATATAGGTTAGTTCTTTTTCACTGAGGCTGAAGGTGTAATTGCCATTGTAATCTTCCTGAGCTGGGAACCACACGGTAGATGGCTGGCCCCATTGCTTCCACTCAGATAAACATCTTAAACTTGAACTCTGAGTATTATCTGGTTGGTTAGGAGGGGCGAGGTACATTCTACTCGAATAGAGTATAGAACCCTACAGTGCAGAAAGAAGCCCTTCGGCCCATTGAGTCTGCACCAAGCACAATCCCACTCAGTCTCTACCCCCATATCCCTACGTATTACATCAACCAATCCCTGTCACTACACATCCCTGGACACTAACAGGCAATTTCTTAGCATGGCCAATCAATCTAACCCACACATCTTTGGACTGTGGAAGGAAACTGGAGTACCCGGATGAAACCCATGCAGATGCGAGGAGAATGTGCAAACTCCACACAAACAGTGAACCAAGCTGGGAATTGAACCCAGGACCCTGGAACTGTGAAGCAGCAGTGCTAACCACTGTGCTACCATGCCGTCCAATAACTAGGAACTCCCACAACACGGGAAGGCAGATGGTACACACTGCTGCCACTGTTCGTCAGTGGTGGAGGGAGTGGATATTTGTGAGTGTGCTGCTAGTCAAGTGGGCTGCTTTGCCCTGGATAGTGTTGAGTTTCTTACAACTTGATGGAGCTCTAGGCAAGTGGAGAGTATTCCATCACACTCCTGGCTTATGCCTTGTAGATGGCGAACAGACTTTGGAGAGTCAGGGAGTGAGTCACTTACTGCAGGATTCCAAGCCTCTGGCTTGCTCTTGTAGCCACAGTATTTATATGGCTAGTCCAGTTCAGTTTTTGGTCAATGGTAACCCCCAGGATGTTGATAGTGGGGTGTTCAGCAATGATAATGTCATTGAATGTCAAGGAGCAATTGTTGGATTGTCTCTTATTGGAAATGGTTATTGCCTAATAACATGAATGTTTCATGCCAGTGTTAGCCCAAGGTTGAATATTGTCCAGTTCTTGTTGCATTTGGACATGTCTGAGAGTTGCAAATGATACTGAACATTCACACTTCTGGCCTTATATTGGAAGAAAGGTCATTGATGAAGCCACTGTTTGGGGTTGAAATTAGTGTCATATATATTGTCAGTGGCTTGGCAGGTAAATTTATGAGATCTTTCTTTGTTGTGCCTGCTATTTAAAATGTAATTTATAAATTGGATTGACCACCATTCAATAAATCCACTTCAATTTACATTGATTTTGGTTTGATTAGTAAAACGAGAGTTCTAAAAGATGAAATCTTATCCACTGGTGTTTTGCATTGGGGTTACTGCGTGAATTCAGTCAGTTTGTTAGTTTCTGGAGTCATAACGTATTTTAGAAATCAGACATTTTGGTTGATATTTTCCAAGTTTTTAGAGAGTTTTGATAGAATGGAGATGGAGCAGTTTAAATCTGAGCAGAAGGGCAGCATGGTGACACAGTGGTTAGCAGCGCTGCCTCACAGCTCCAGAGACCTGGATTCGATTCCCGAGATCACTGTTTGTGTGGAGTTTGCACATTCTCCCTGTGTCTGCATTGGTTTCCTCGGGGTGCCCCGGTTTCCTCCCACACTCCAAAGATGTGCTGGTTAGGTGCATTGACCAGGGTAAAATGCCCTTTGGTGTCCTAGGATGTGTAGGTTAGCAGGATAAATATGTGAGGTTACGGAGATAAGGCCTGAATAGGATTGTGGTCGGTATGGGCTGAATGGCCTCCTTCTGCACTGTAGGGTTTCTATGAGCAATGAGTTGTCGTTTCACAGGATGGATTTGATACGGATATAGGGAGAGGGCAGCTCAGTATGCACCTTTCAACTTATCAATCACATCATACCACTTTAAAGGATTAAAAACTGCAATTCAATCCATTACATTTAACAGTTCCCATTTAAGAGAGAAAAAAACAAACTTGTTTTGAAGCCATTTGATGTAATTTCCTGCTCAAAGAATAATGTGTCTGTCTCCAACAATGTCCCTCATTTTTCCAATATGATTTTCAATGCTTTGGCACACCAACGATCCTCAGAATATACTAGCAATTCAGTGAAACATAGCACGCTAAAAATAATCTTTAAATATTGATGTGCTGTGTTATTTTGCGACCATACTCTTTCAGTTTTAAATATTGCATTGCACTAAAAATATCCCTTTTGTAAATAGCTCCACTTTCAGTCCCTTAAAATGCCACGGGTGCTGGAGCAGCTGGAGAGACAAGAATTCTGCACAAAGATATTAACTCCTTGTCGGATCTCCTGGTCACACGCCGGGTTAGGAACATTGCCTGGTAAAATACACGGATCTCCTGCAGCAGAAAGTGCTCTAGTGTGTTAGAACACAGTCCCATTTCCTTCCGTGTGATTTTCCAATCACAAGAAAAGGTCAAGCAGGACCAAAACCATAAACTGTAGGGCTGACTCCGTACTCTTAGCACTGCTCACAGGAGGAGGTGATAGCCTACTGGTATTGTAACAGGATTATTAATCCAGATACGCAGCTAATGTGCTGGGGACCTGGGTTCAAATCCCACCATAGCAAAATTTGAATTCAATAAAAAAAAGGAACTAAGAATCTACTGATGACCATGAAACTATTATTAATTGTTGGAAAAACCCAACTAGTTCGCTAATGTCCTTTAGGGAAGGAAATCCACTGTCTTTACCTGGTTTGGCCTATGTGTGACTCCAGAGCCTTGGCAATGTGGTCGACTCTCTATTGCCCTTTAAACAGGGGTAAATACAGAAGGGCAATAAATGCTGGCCAGCTATATCGCATGAATGAAGAATAAAAAAAGAGCAATCAACAACAGCAAAATAGAGTCCCACACAGCACCAGGGACCCGGGTTCAATTCCAGCCTCAGGTGCCTGTGCGGAGTTTGCACATTCTCCCCCTTTCTACCTGGGTTTCTTCCAGTGCCCCAAGTTCTTCCTACAGTCCGAAAGACGTGCTGGTTGGGTGCATTGGCTGTGTTAAATTTTCCCACAGTGTACCTGAACAGGCACCAGAGTGCAGAGACAAGGTGATATTCACAGTAACTTCATTGCAATGTTAATATAAGCCTACTTGTGGCAATAATATATAAACTCATTTAAACAGATCAATGGATGACAAAGATTTGGTAATGGTTGGGAGCAGGAGATTGTGGGTATATGGTGAGCTCCCCATGCAGAGAATCTGAGTCTCTGAGCTTGGCTCACTAACATTCCTACATTCTGTGCTGCTGGTGGAGTCCAATGTGGAGTCAGTAATTGTGACTGTGAAATGGCTCTGCACATTATAATAGAGAGATATTCTGAGCTAGTCAGTATGTCACAGCCCACAAATCTCCCACTTCACCCAGCAATGGATAGGTCAGAAAGCATTTGGAGTGATTGTGGACAAACCCAACTCAGGGCCAACTTTTCACTTCTGGGTCAAAGGCAGAGAGAGTGGAAAATCCCTGGCTCTGGAATCCCTTTCAGAATCGCTGCTGGGATGTTAGCTATCCAGTTTGGGTTGAGTTAGAGAATGAGGCAGGTCACCCAGGAATAAGTGAGGAGGACAGGATGCCAGGTATGGAGATGGGCTGGTTAGAAGCCTGGCCTTAGGCCTCAGTCACTATGCTCAATGTTTAAAAATACAGACTTTAACATGAAGCATCCCTCCGACACTCACCCCTCAATCCATCATCTACCCCTCCCCAACTCCCCAGTGAGTTCCAATGAACTTGATAATAATGACCTTACGCACTTTTCATGCACATTCATGCCTATTTCTAACAATAAAATGCAGTAAGAAGTCTGACAACACCAGGTTTAAGTCCAACCGATTTAGTACTTCATCATTAGTACTTCATCTACATTAGTACTTCTAACAATTCCAGAGCCTCCCTCCCATCCATGCCCTGCCTGCAGATCCAAAAGGGTCCCTTATCTTTCCCAAAGGAGTTATCCTGACTACGCAAATGATTCCGCAAAGTTTAGTCCTGCTGCTATCTGTTGGAATCTGCAGTCTTTGGCCTGTCACGATTCCCCTCAAGTGGAGCTAGTTGATGATTTATATGGTCAGCTACCTCTGTAAAACACTCATGGGTCAAACACATCTCTCATAAGAACATAAGAAATAGGAGCAGGAGTCAGCCATCCAGCCCCTCGAGCCTGCCCCGCCATTCAATAAGATCATGGCTGATCTGCAATGGTTCAGTTCCACTTTCCCGCTTTCTCCCCGTGACCCTTAATTCCTTTGTCAATCAAAAACCTATCCACCCTTGACTTAAATATATTCAGTGAGGAAGCCTCCACCACTTCCAAATTCCAAAGATTCCCCGCCCTTTGCGTGAAGAAATTCCTCCTCAACTCTGATCTGAACCCCCCCCCCCCTTAATTTTGAGGCTCTGCTCTCTAGTCCTGCTGTCTTTGCTAAGCAGGAAGAGTCTCTCAAACTCTACCCTATTCATTCCCTTCATTATCTCATACGTCTCTGTAAGATCCCCTCTCAGCCTTCTAAACTCCAATGAGTACAAACCTAGCCTATTTAGTCTCTCCTCATAATCCAACACCCTCATCTCCTTCAACCCAGACCTTGCAAAAAAAAGGTAAACGCCATCTGCTTTCAGGGGCAGGATTTAGGATTTTCTGGCATTTCCACTACTTTCACCATGATGGAAAAACCGGGATTGCTGGATCACTTTGTGGTGTGACAGGTAATCACAGAACAGTGACACAGAGCACGAGCTGCCCCTAAATGAAGCAGGTCAAGTGTTGATACATTAATTTTGGAATTGCTATCAGGAAATGTTTACATAATGTCTCACAATTCTGTGCACAAATTGCACAGTATATATTTTTGCAGCATAATATAAATGTTCCGAACTCCTTGATTAAATTCTAGGTTGTGACTCACTCCTGTCCATCCATAATCTACGTGTAAACCTTCCAAAAACCTTGACAGATTTCCAGCTTGTAGTTCATTCCATTATTCTATACATGAACTGTGAAAAGCCCTGGTTTAGATCCTGGCCTGTAACTCACTCCTGCAGTATCGTTATCTATTACAGGATATTAAAGCACAGGATGAAGAAGCAGAGATGTGTATTAATGCAACATAAATTAAGTTTGCAGATCCCCAGAATTAGTATATACAAGTGTATTTATGATTCTTGTGAGACAGCCTAGTATTAGTGGTGTGAGTGAGTTATAGCTTTAGGCTGTAGTATTTGTCCAGCTGTGTAATTATTTCATTGCCATCAGGATGTGTAGCTGACTGCAGGACGGATATCCAATTTACTTACTGATTTAAGTGAATGATATCCTCAATAATTCCTAAGGAGCGATAGGATCTATGGGAATATTTGTATGCAGAGGGGGCACTTTGTTTAATAGATCTCTCCAAGTTGCCTTTTTAGTCCTTACAAAGCATTGTCAACATCCTTAAAATAATTATAAACGGTTTAAAAAAAAAGCTATCTCGCAAAGAGAATGAGCCCTCTATTTACCCAGCTGTGTGGCAAATGCATTTACCACTTTCCCTTCCATCCCAGGGCAATGTCTGTTTAGCGAGATCCCAAGCATTTTCTGCTTTCAACTTCCAACACCTGCTTCCCCGAGGTTGTAAATTAGCCGCTAACGCAATTTGTATGGCTTTGAACGGTTTGCAGCTCCACAAAACAACTGCGGCTGAGGGAGCTTTGCTGGAAAATGCAATTAAATAGCCAAAAAAAAACAAAACACACAAAGAGATTGCAAGGTCTGAAACAGTGTTACTCCAGCCAGAACAGCGCAAGGACTGTGCTAATGGTCATTTCCCATTCAAAGCACCGAACCTGTCCTCCCATCCTCCCCATTTCCTTCCTACCCCGTTTTCATGGAGAGAATTTCAGCACTGATTCATGGTCAGCAACCCCCTATTACCATACCGGAGATTTGTCGCAAAGTTGCTTACATTTGTTCACACTCAGAAAGGAAAACGTTGAAATGATTGGGGGCAGTTTAGCTTTTAGCTCAACTTGGGAGAAAGATTTCGAGCTGCCGCGTTTATTTTCAGTTATCTTGCCCTGTGCTAAGCGCCCATCCAAGTGGAAAAAAAGGGATTTTTTTTTTAAAAAGTGTCAAGCAGATTGCTGAGTGTTAGATGAGCTCTGGGCATGAGGCACTGAATTAAAAATCCGAGTAAGAAGTCTCACAACACCAGGTTTAAGTCCAACCAATTTATTTGATAGTAAATTCACAAGCTTTCAGGGTTTGCCCCTTCGTCAGGTGAATGGAGAGTTCTGGCCTCAGACAGAGCATATAACAGCACAGACAGTTTACAGATTACTGGTTAGAATGTGAATCTTTACAGCTAACCTGCTATTCAAGTCTTAAAGATACAGACAATGTAAATGGAAAGAGCATTAAGCCCAGGTTAAAGAGATGTAGATTGTCTCCAGACAGCACAGTAAGTGAGGTTTTTGCAAACCCAGGCAAGTCACGGGGGTTACAGATAGTGTGACATGAACCCAAGATCCCTGTTAAGACCGTCCTCATGTGTGCGGAACTTGGCTATCAGTCTCTGCTAAGTGACTCTGCGCTGTCGTGTGACTGCGCTGAAGGCCCCCTTGAGGAACAATTACCCGAAGGTCGGAGGCCGAATGCCCGTGACTGCTGAAGTGTTCACCAACAGGAAGGGAATAGTCTTGCCTGGTGATTGTTGAATGATGTTCATAATGGGATGTTGTGCATCTACTATCAAATAAATCGGTTGGACTTAAACCTGGTGTTGGCAGACTTCTTACTGTGTTTATCCCAGTCCAACACCAGCATCTCTACATCATGACTAAAAATCTGAATCAGCTCACAGAACCTGAATGTTTTCGACAGCTGCCCATTCAACGTGTGGGCAAGGATCAACAGAAGGGCAATTAGAAATTGAACATGCATTTGCTTTTCCTTCTTCCACTTATTTCCTCTCTGGCAGGGAACTGGCTGTTTACTGGGTTACATTTGGAACTATACCCACTGTGCTCCCTGTGTACCAGTCATCACGTGTCAGCCCAAATTTTAACCTAACTCACCAATTTGGGTTTGTCCCCAAGGATGGCATCTCAGCTGAAGCTCCATTTTTATGGGGAACTTGCCTTTATAGTATCCAGTGGGATTCATAAAATCATAGAATCACTGCAGTGCAGAAGAAGACCATTTGGCCCATTGAGCCAAATCCATCCAGATCCTATCCCCTACTTATTTACTGTACTAATCCCCCTGACAATAAGGTGCAATTTTGCATGGCCAATCCACCTAACCCACACGTTTTTGGACTGTGGGAGGAAACCAGAGCACCTGGATGTCCCATGCATGGCACAGTGGTTAGCACTGCTACCTCATAGTGCCAGTGACCCATGTACAATTCCAACCTCGGGTGACTGTCCGTGTGAACAAAGAGCAAAGAAAATTACAGCACAGGAACAGGCCCTACCGCCCTCTAAGTCATGCTGCCCAACTTAACTAAAACCTTAACTAAAACCTTTCGATACCTTATCAAAACATATAAGATGATTAGAGGTTTAGATAGGGTGGACAGTGATAGCCTTTTTCCTAGGATGGAGAAAGCTAGCACGAGGGGATGCAGCTTTAAATTAAGGGGTGATATTTATAGAACGGATATCAGAGGTAGGTTCTTTACCCAAAGGGTGGTTCGGGAGTGGAATGCCCTGCCTGCAGCAGTTGTAGATGCGCCAAGTTTGGTGGCGTTTAAGAGGTTAGTTGATAAGTATATGGAAGAGAAGGGAATGGTTTAGTTTGGAGGGGCATTGCTTTTTATATTGGTCGGCGCAACATCGAAGGCCGAAAGGCCTGTTCTGTGCTATAATGTTCTATGTTCTATGTTCTAAAACCCCCTACCCTTCCATTCCCATCCTATTCATGTATTTGTCAAGACACCCCTTAAAAGTCACTCCCATAGCCGCTTCCACTACTCCCCCCAGCAATGAGTTCCAGACACCCCAACTCTCTGTGTAAAAAATCTGCCTCATATATCTCCTTTAAACCCTGGCCCTCGCACCTTAAACCTATGCCCCCTAGTAATTGACTCTTCCACCCTGCAAAAAAGCTTCTGACTATTCACTCTATCCATGCCTCTCACAATCTTGTAGATTTCTTGTAGGTCATCCCTCAACCTCTGTCATTCCAGTGAGAACAAACCGAATTTCTCCAATCTCTACTCACAGCTGAAGTTTGCACATTCTCCCAGTGTCTGCATGGGTTTCCTTCGGGTACTCCAGTTTCCTCTCACAGTCCAAAGATGTGCGGATAGGTTGATTGACCAGGCTAAATTGCCCCTTAGTGTCAGGGGGATTAGGAGGATAAATATATGGGGTTACAGAGATAAGTCAGGAGTTGGATGGGATTGCTGTGAGTGCAGGCTTGATGGACACAATGGCTTCTTTCTGCATTGTAGTTTCAATGATCTATGAGCATTTAATTTCCATTTTGTTGTACCCTGAGGTTATACATCCTCCTCCCCTACTGTTGCATTGAGGGACTCCGAAGTCTGGAAGCACCAACTTTTGGATTTCCAAAAGGCAATTCTCCCACAGTCTGGAACCTTCTGAAACACTGAGTTGGAGTCAGCGATGCGGGATGATTGTGACTTACTGATGAGAATAGTTACACAGAGAAAGTTAGCAGGATTAAAACCAGTTCTAACTCTTGGACAAGTTCAGCGTTGCTGAAAGAAGAGACATACTGTCGAAGCATAAATCTTGCACTCATGGGACAGAATTCATGAAATTGGCATGTTGTAAAAGGATTAGCAATTTAGAGGCAAGTGCTAATTGGTTGACAGGTGGCTCAGAAAATTGGGATTCCGACCCAGATTGGAAGCTCTGTGCCAATCTGTTTCAGGGACATGAGTTGAGAGATAGACAGGATGACAGATTAAACCAATCCTGGGTAACTATACTACCATCACTCTGCTGGATTCTCTTGACTACCTTCCCCTCAAAAAGTTGTCATGGGATCTTTCTCTTCCACCTCTGAGAATGTTAGCAGAGTCTTGGCTTAACTTTTAGTGCAAAGATCAGTTCCTCTGACAGTGCAGCACTCCCTCAGTACTGCCCTGAGATCTCAGCCTGAATTTTAAAGGAACTGTCCCACTTACAGCAAAGGGGTGGGGAGGGGGGAGACAGGGCAGCAGTTTGGGGACATGACTGTTACAGTGATGAGCCTTGCTGTGACTGTTTAACTCAAGACTCAGCATTAACATACCACATTGAGGTTTCCTTATCATTCACATGCTGGGTGGCAGGGTGGCAGAGTGGTTAGCATTGCTGCCTCACAGCGCCAGGGACCCAGGTTCAATTCCCAGCTTGAATCTCTGTCTGTGAGGAGTTTGCATATTCTCCCCATGTCTGCATGGGTTTCTCTGGATGCTCCAGTTTCCTCCTACAATCCAAAAGAAGTGCTGGTTACTTCGATTGGCAGTGCTAAATTTTCCTTCAGTGTACCTGAATAGGTGTTGGACTGTGGTGACAGGGGGTTTTCACAGTAACTTCATTACAGTGTTACTATAAGCCTAGTTGTGACACTAATAAATAAAATAAACACTACAGAAACATGATGACAAGTTATATTTGTCAAAGAATTTCTATCTAAAGGAACTGACCCCCTTGTATCCTGTAAGGACTCTATTCAGTTCTCAAGTTCCTCTGCCTCCATCATATTTCTTCTGGTAATGCAATCTTCCTGTGGTCTTTCTTTTCCCTCAACCAAATCAAATTTTCCAGCATTGAGAAGCCAATCAACTCTGCTGTACAGGATGTGTTGTTTGTATGTTTGACACCAGACTGCTGAAGAAACAGCTCTACCCGGAACTCAGTCCAGCAGGAGACTCCCAGGAGGACCATGGAAATGTATTCTCAAAACGTCTTGAGAGAGATCAGTCATAGCCATCAACTCATGAGGAAGCCCTTGCTTGTTATACTCCAATGTGGAGAAGGCACTTTCAGGGAGATAGTGACCAAATCAAAGGATTTTGTCAGGAACATGCAGAGAGAAAGTCGAGGTATCAAACAAACTACCGAAAAACCCACCTCCCCAATCCTTCAAACAACACTTGTCCCAAAATGTGACAGAGTCTGCAGATCATGCATTGGATTGCTATCTATGAACCCTTAAATGGAAGCAAGTTGTCCTCGATTCTAAGGAAATGTCACCAAGAAGAAGTTGATCTAGACTGACGGCTATACTCAATCTACCAATGGAGACTAGATAGAGCAAAGCCTCACCATGGAGGCTCAAGGTTTTACTGAAATGCAGCCAGGTTGAACTTTTGTTGTGGGTGAGCCATGGGAATGGGCTGCGACAGGGGGCCAATCTCCGGAGTAATTCAACATGTTGTGAGGCTTGAACATGTTTATTATAATAGGAGTGGTTGCACTTTCTCCTGCCAATCATCCAATGAGAAGGCAGTGCTGTACGTTGGTAGTAAGATGGTGACAAACCTGTGACTATTTCAGTGTGTAAAGCTTGTGTTTGTTTGTAACTTGGGATAGAACCTTGCTTGTTCTCACAACATTCATTTTATTTACAGAGAACAGCATTCAGTGGAATTACCATTGCTGATTACACCATCCTGGGAGCTATCATTGACCAGAAGCTGAACTGGACAACCTATTTAAATAGTAATTACAATAGAAAATAAGAGACTGCAAATAACTAATTTCTTGACTCATTTCTTGAAGGTGAATAACTCATTTCTTGACTTCTCAAAGCCTGTCTGCCATCTACAAGGTGCCGATAGGAGTGTAATGGAATACTCTCCCCTTGCCTGGATGAGTGCAGCTCCAACAACACTCAAGAAGTTTGACACCATCCAGGAAAATGTAGCCCTATTTGGTCAATATCCCATCCTTAAACATTCAGTCCCTCCACCTTAGGCACACAATGGCAATAGTGTGTAACATTTAAAAGGTGCACTGCAGCAATTCACTAAGCTATTTTGGCAGCAATTTTCAAACACATAACCTTCGGGAGATACATGGAATCAACATTACTGCAACTGCTCCTCCAAGTCACTCACCATCCTGATCAGGCAATATATCGCTGTTCCTTCACTGTCGCTGGGTCAAAATCCTGGAACTCCCTCCCTAAGAGCACTGTGGGTGTACCTACCCCACCTGGACAGCAGCAGTTCAAGAAGGCAGCTCAGTATTGCCTTCTCAAGGGCAATTTGGAATGGGCATTAAATTCTAGCATAGCAAGAGTGGCTGAATACAAAAACAAACTGCTGTAAATATGGTTGGATGTGGTACCAATTCTGCTCTTGGGTCAAACGTGGAATTTGTACGTTCTCCCTGTGTCTGTGTGGGTTTTTCTCTGGGTGCTCTGGTTTCCTCCCACACTCCAAAGATGTGTCGGCTAGGTTGGTTGGCCATGCTAGATTGTACCTTAGTGTCAAGGGGGCTAGCAGGGTAAATATGTAGGGATATGGCCCTAGGCCCTGGTTGGAGTGTTATTAGTGCAGGCTCGAAGGACCAAATGGCATCCTTTGGCACTATAGATTCTCTGATTCAATCATATTTGAGTACGAGAAGTACACAAAAAGAAAAGGATTGACAAAAACAAATGTAGGCCCCTCAGTCAGAAACTGGAGCATTCATGATGGAAATAAAGAAACGGCTAAGGAATTAAATTTGTACTTTGTTTCAGTCTTCATAAAGGAAGACATGAAGAATATACCAAAAGTTCTGCGACAAACAAGTTTTCATGAGGAGCTGAAGGAAATCAGTATGAGCGAATAAATGGTTTTGGGGAAATTGAAGGGATTGAAGGTGGATAGATCTCCAGATCCTGATAATTTCATCCCAGAGTACTTAAGGAAATGGCACTGAAAATAGTAGATCCATTGGTGGTTATTTTACAACTTTGGAATATGGACTGTGGACCGATTCCTACCGATTGGAGGTTAACTAATGTAACTCCACTATTCAAAAAAGGAGGTAGAGAGAAAATAGGGAATTATAGATCAATGAGTCTAAAGTCGGCACTGAGGAAGTTGCTTGAGTCCATTATCGAGGATTTCATAACTCAGCGTTCGGAAGACAGTGGTATAATCAAAGTCAGCATGGATTTACAAAAAGGAAATCATGTTTAACGAATCTATTGGAATTCTTTTTGAAGACGTAAGCTGTGGAGTTGGCTGAGGAAAACCAGTGGTTTATTTACACTTTCAGCAGATTATCGACAGACTGTTACGTAAAGTTAAAGTACATGGGATTGTAGCTAATATCTTCAGATGGCTAGAAAGCTTGGTAGCAGATACAAAGCAAAGAGTTGGCAAAAATCTTTTTTCTGATTGGCAAGCAGTGACTAGTGGGGGTTACACAAGGATCTGTACGAGGACCCCAATTGTTCACATTGTATATGAATGATTTAGAAGAGGGAACGGACTATTATCTCCAAATTTGCAGATAATATAAATTTGGTTGGGAAGGAGTGCTGTGAGGGAGGAAGCAGAAATGCTGCAGCATGATTTGAGCAGGCTGAGTGTGTGAGCATGTGTATGGTAGATGTAGTATAATGTGGATAAATGTGAGGTTATCCACTTTGGTAGCAATAATAGGAAGACAGATTATTTCTTGAATGGGTGTAAATTGAGAGAGGTGGATTCTCCACGAGACTCTGGAGTCCTTGTGCATCAGTCGCTGAAAGTAAGTGCGCGGGTATGGCAGACAGTAAAGAAGGCAAATGGTATGTTAACCTTCATAACGAAAGGATTTGAATATTGGGATGGGGATTTTTTGCTGCAATTGTACGAGGGATTTTGTGAGGCCACAGCTGGAGTATTGTGTGCAGTTTTGGTGTCCTATCTGAGGAAGGACGTCCTTGTTGTAGAGAGAGTACAGCAAAGATCTACCAGGATAATTCCTGGGAAGGCAAGTCTGTCACATGAGGAGAGAGTAAATCGGTTAGTATTATATTCACTGGAGTTTAGCAGAGTGAGAGGGGATTTCATTGAAACTTATAAAATTCTAACACGGTTAGGCAGGGTAGATTCAGAAAAAATATTCCTGATGGAGTAGTCCAGAACTATAGGGTCATAGTTTGAGGATAAGGGGTAAAGAGCTGAGGTGAGGAGAAATTTCTTCACCCAGAGGGTGGTGAATGTGTGGGATTCATTCCCACTGAATTTTGTTGAGGCCAAAATGTTGTGATTTCAAGAGAAATTCAATACAGCTCTTGGAGCTAAAGGGATAAAGGGATATGAAGGATGGGAGGAAGGATCGGGATATTGAATTTGATGATAAAAATGAATGACGGAGCAGGTGTAAAGGGCTGAATGGGCCTGTTCTTACTTTGAGTTTCAATGACTCTATGTTTCTACCAAAGTGCTAAATTTGGTTGAACGAAAATACTTTTCTTTCTTTTGACATTCCTTGCATCGTTTGATTAGTTATGTTCTTACAGGAAAAAGGACTATGAATATCACATACTTCTTAGACTGCCTGCAGTCAGAAGATGAAGTGGTTAATGTCATATATCTTGTTTTACAGAATCTTGGTTAGATTACACCTGGAGCACTGGGAGAATTTCAGGACAACATTATCTGAGGAAAGATGTCTTGGTCTTGGTAGGAGTGAAGTGTACATTTATCAGACTGATACCTGGAACCTAAGGTTAAAGACACAAGGAGAGATTACACAAACTAGGATTGTATAGCCTGGATTTCAGTGAATTAATGGAAGTTTTAGAACATAGAACATGGAACATTACAGCACAGTACAGGCCCTTCGTCCCTCGATGTTGCGCCGACCAGTGGACCCTCTAACCTACTATTCCAATGCTATCCATATGCCTTTCCACTGTCCATTTGAACGCCCTTAGGCTTGACGAGTCCACAACTGCAGCAGGCAGGGCATTCCACACCCTTACTACCCTCTGAGTAAAGAACCCACCTCTAGCATCTATCCTATAACTACCACCCCTTAATTTAAAGCTATGTCCCCTCGTGCTATCCATCTCCATCCGAGGAAAAAGGCTCTCACTATCCACCCTATCTAACCCTCTGATCATCTTATATGTCTCAATTAAGTCACCTCTTAGCCTTCTTCTCTCTAATGAAAATAACTTCAAGTCCCTTAGCCTTTCCTCATAAGACCTTCCCTCCATACCAGGCAACATCCTGGTAAACCTCCTCTGCACCCTTTCCAATGCCTCCACATCTTTCTTATAATGTGGCGACATTATAATGTTCTTATAATGTTTTGGTGTTATTAAGGAAAACAGGCAGATGTCACAGAACTTTGTCCACTTATTGGGACATCTTGGATTAAGGGGCGAATTCTAAAAAATAGAACCATGCTTTAAAGACAATGGGAAGCGCTCCTACACACAAATTTGGAAAAAGGGTGTTAACTTTTTGGAACTCTTGTCCATAAACGGCAATTGGTGTGAGCTCAATTACCAATTTAACATCAGAGATTGATAGATTATTGTTAACCAACATATTGAGGGTTGGCATGTAGACATTTATAAATCAACCATGACCTCATTGAATGGCAAATATGATCAAGAGACTAAATGATCTATTCATGTTGCCATGTTCCAGTCCATAAGAGCAGAAGTAGGCCATTCATCCATCAAGTCTATTTTGCTATTCAGTCATGGCTGATATGATTCTCTTGTCTTCTCCCCGCAACTCTTGATCCCTTTATTAATCAAGAACCACATCTATCTCTGTCTCAAAGATATTCGGTGAAGTGACATAGATGAGGTCTCCCCAGAGACCTGTAGCTTTGTCAGTCAAGTTGACAGTTTGAAGATGCAGACAGACAGAAGGCTAAGCCACAGAGTACCACGTAGCTTCTCCTCACTGGATAACTCAGCAGATGGAAACCATGGCAATCCTGCCTTGCTTGCCATTCATGCTGACTCCAGTTTGGTTGTGCAGGTGGAATTATTACAAGTTAACAGATTGTGTGATATTGTCGCAGAGTTGTACAGCATCCAGTGATGTACATTGCTTGTGAACCAGAAATTCAGTATGCTTGTGT
The DNA here is from genome assembly GCA_024679065.1 of Sphyrna mokarran. Classification (NCBI taxonomy): domain Eukaryota; kingdom Metazoa; phylum Chordata; class Chondrichthyes; order Carcharhiniformes; family Carcharhinidae; genus Sphyrna; species Sphyrna mokarran. The sequence goes on from JAGIQG010000024.1 coordinate 41,596,353, forward strand.
TTCTTGCACAATCATATTGACTTCTCTGTTTCACTGCTCACTTGGGAATGTGCAAACCAATGCACTGTAAGTCTAATTAACTCAATCAAAGCCCAACAAAGGAGTCCAGTATATTTTGGGCTAATTGAAGCAGTCTTAAATTTTGCTCTTGATTTCTTTTTAAAAATTCATTTTTTCAGCTTCCTCCACCACTCTAACGTATCTCAAAGCATTTTACAGTGAATGAAACATGTTTTAAATTGTTGTCATCATCTTTCTCTCTCTCAATTCCACAATTACATCTACTCAGGGTCACAGGTTCCTGCACTGGGTCTTCATTTAAAAACAAACTCATTTATGGGAAGTGCGTGTCACTGACTAGGCCAGCATTGATTGTCCTTGAGAAGGAGCTGCCTTCTCAAACCCCTGCAGTCCCTGAAGTGTTTCGGAGAGAGTTCCAGAGTTCTGACCCAGTGACTGTGAATATATTTCCAAGTCGGGATGGTGAGCGGCTTGGAGGGAAACTTCCAGGTTGTGGTATTCTTCCACTCTTGTTAACATCTAAAAAGAACCATTCAGCAGACAGTAGAATACTTAGATGAGTGTTGGAGATGTTTACACTGTTTGGAAGGAGCCTTGGTGAGTTCCCACAGAACATTTTGTAGTTGGTACACATGGCTGCCATTTTGTGCCAGCGTTGGAGGGAATAACTGCTTTTGGGCGGAGTGCTAATCAAATCAACTGCTTTATCCTGAATGGTGTCCAGCTTCTTGAGTGTTGTTGCACTCATCCAGGCAAATGGAGAGTATTCCATCACACTCCTGACTTGTGCCTTGTAGATGATAGAAAAACTTTGAGGAATCAGCTTTAAATTAAGGGGTGATAGTTATAGGACGGATATCAGAGGTAGGTTCTTTACCCAAAGGGTGGTTCGGGAGTGGAATGCCCTGCCTGCAGCATTTGTAGATGCGCCAAGTTTGGTGGCGTTTAAGAGGTTAGTTGATAAGTATATGGAAGAGAAGGAATGGTTTAGTTTGGAGGGGCATTGCTTTTTATATTGGTCGGCGCAACATCGAAGGCCGAAGGGCCTGTTCTGTGCTGTAATGTTCTATGAATCGGGAGGTGAGTTACTCACCACAGGGTTCCAAGCAGCTGATCTGCTCTTATAGCCATAGTATTTATATGGCTGGTCCAGTTCTCTTTCTGGTCAATGGTAACACCATTGATTGTGGGAGATTCAGTGATGGTAATACCATTGATTGTGGGAGATTCAGTGATGGTAATACCATTGATTGTGGGAGATTCAGTGATGGTAATACCATTGATTGTGGGAGATTCAGTGATGGTAATATCATTGATTGTGGGAGATTCAGTGATGGTAATACCATTGATTGTGGGAGATTCAGTGATGGTAATACCATTGAATGTCAAAGGGACAGGATTAAATTCTCTCTGTTTGGAAATGGTCATTACATGAATACTACTTACCACTTGTTGCCCAAGTCTGGATATTGTCCAGGTTTTGCTGTATTTGGCCATGGGCTGCTTCAGTGTCTGAAGAGTTGCAAATAGAACATAGAACATAGAACATTACAGCACAGAACAGGCCCTTCGGACTTCGATGTTGCGCCGACCAATATAAAAAGCAATGACCCTCCAAACTAAACCATTCCCTTCTCTTCCATATACTTATTAACTAACCTCTTAAACGCCATTGAACTTGGCACATCTACAACTGCCGCAGGCAGGGCATTCCACTCCCTAACCACCCTTTGGGTAAAGAACCTACCTCTGATATCCGTCCTATAACTATCACCCCTTAATTTAAAGCTGTGTCCCCTCATGCTAGCTTTCTCCATCCTAGGAAAAAGTCTATCACTGTCCACCCTATCTAAACCTCTAATCATCTTATATGTTTCGATTAGGTCCCCTCTTCGCCGCCTCCTTTCTAACGAAAACAACCTCAAATCCTCAGCCTCTCTTCATAAGACCTGCCCTCCATACCAGGCAACATCCTGGTAAACCTCCTCTGTACCCTCTCCAATGCCTCCACATCTTTCTTATAATGTGGGGACCAGAACTGCACACATACTCCAAGTGCGGCCGCACTAGAGTTCTGTACAGTTGCAACATGACGTTGCGGCTCCGAAATTCAATCCCCCTACCAATAAAAGCTAAGACTCCATATGCCTTCTTAACAACTTTATCGACTTGACTGTCTACTTTCAGGGATCTATGCACAAATACACCAAGATCCCTCTGTTCATCAACACTATTAAGAATCCTACCATTAGCCCTATACTCTACACATTTATTATCCATTGATACACATTTATTAAATGGTGCTGAACATTGTATAACCATCAGTGAGCTGCCTACCTTTGACCTTATGATGGAGAGAAGATCATTGATGGAGTAGCTGAAGATGATTGATGATCTCCCACAGTGATGTTGTGGAGCTGAAATGACTGACCCTCCACAACCATCTTCCTATGTGCCAGGATTTCCCCCTGATTCCCACTGACTCCAGTATTGTTGGAGAACCTTGATGCCACACACAGTTAAATGTTGCCTTTGATGCCAAGGATAATCACTCTCACCTCATCTTTGGAATCCAGCTCTTTGTCCATGTTTGAACCAAGGCTGTAATGAGGTCAGGAGTTGAGCTGGTCCCAGCGAATCCCAAACTGAGTGTCAGTGAGCAGGTTATTGTTGCACAAGTATAACATAATGGCACTTTTAATGATCCTTTCCATCACTTTACTGATGATTGAGAGTAGCCTGATGGGGTGGTGATTGGTTGAGTTGGATTTGTCCTGCTTTGTATGTACAGGACATAACTGGACAGTTTTTCACATTGCTGTGTCAATACCAGTGTTGTAGCTGCACAGATAGCTTAGGGAGCAGCAAGTTCTGGAACACAAGTCTTCAGTACTATTGCTGGAATGTTATCAAGCCCATTGTTTTTGCAGTATCCATTATCTTTAGCCATTTCTTGATATCACGCGAGTGAATCAAATTGGTTAAGGACTGGTATCTGTAATGCTGAGGATTGGCAACCATGAGGTGATATGGGCCATCAGCAGCAGTAGAATTGCACTCAACCCCAATCTTTAAACCCACAGTCCAACATTTCCCCCACTCTACCATTGCCATCAAGCCAGGGAATCAACCCTGTTTCAATGGAGAGTGCTGGAGGACATGCCAGGAGCAGCACCAGATTTATCTAAAATGAGGTATCAACCTGGTGAAGCTACAATGCAGGACTTCAGCCAGAAGTGCCACACGGGTGATCAATTTTGCCGTCCTCCAACTAATGTTGCTCTCTTCCTATTCCCATGCTGTCTTTCAAATGTTCTTACAGAACAGAATCAAGCAGCACACACATGGAGAAATGTAGTAACTGAATGTGACAAGTGAGATCTCAAATCATTCACATCTATCACAAAAAACAGGTTCATTTCTGTTCGAATAAAGCACAGAACATACTGCTCTCCTTGGAGCGCCAACACCAGTGCTCATATTGTGAGTGTACATTGTTAGTAAATCTGTGCACCTTCTGTTCTCTCGCACCTCAGGAACTAACAAAAAGCTATTTCATCCATCAGAGAGAAGGCAGGCAACAAAAAGAAAACTAAAAAGAACAATGGAAATGAAATGCACAGAAGAAGGAAAGGAACCAAACCTCAAGGCATATGTCCCTGATTACTAGTTGGAACATTTTGGGCATTCTGATTGTTAATGTACTTTCTGGAAAACTCTATGAAGCAAATTGAATGCAATGTTTGTTATTTTTTTATTAATAATGGAGTTTGTTTTTTCTCAAGGCATGCTGGCATTAATGTTTTCAACGCAGTTTCATCGGCTAAGGTAGCAATTGCCCACATACAATGTCACTGTTTAGGAACCGCATCTGTAAATCAGTGCTCACTAACACTTTAGTGAAGCTTTGATCTCTCGCTTCACCTCTCCGATATTCTCCTACCCATGAAAGTAACTGCCATGCTACACACAGGGATTGGGAATTTTGAAAGGAATGTCTATTTCTATCTAGATCAGGAATCATGTCCATTTTTAGTTCTCAGAAGATTAACGTTTAACTATAGAAAATGGAATAGACGCAACAACAGCAGCTTGGAGACTATGGCGCTTGAAAAGTTGAGACATCAGGGGTTAACATCTAGAAAGATAAGAGCCATAAAGTAGACAGTAGGATACTTAGATGAGTGCTGGAGATGTTTACACTGTTTGGGAATATTAATGTTAGTGAAATTCATAGAGAGTTTTCATTTTGAGTGTTATAATTAGTTTACAGCTAATGTAAGCTTGCTGTTTAAAAAAGGAGGTAGAGGGAAAATGGGGAACTGTAGGCTAAAATCGATACCGGGAAACTTTCTAAGACCATTATTAAGGATTTCATAACTCAGCATTTGGACAGCACAGGAATATTCAAAAAGGAAGCAAAGATTTGGAATAAATAGGTCCTTTTCTTACTGGCAGGCAGTGACTAGTAAGGTTCCACAGTGATCTCTGCCAGGACCCCAGCTTTTGACATTAATCATTTAGAAGAGGGAGCTGAATGTATTATTTCCAAGTTTGCAGATGATACGATTAGAGTGAGCTGTGAGGAGAATGCAGAGATGCCTCAGTATGATTTAGACAGGCTGAGTGAGTGGGCAAATGCAGGGTAGATGCAATACAATGTGGATAAATGCAAAGTTACCCACTTTAGTAGCAATAATAGGAATAAGGTTATTATTTGAATGGATGTAGATTGAGAGAGGTGAATACTCAGTGAGATCTTAATGTTCTTATGCATCTGTCACTGAAAGTAAGCATGCAGGTACAACAGGCTGTAAAGAAGGCAAATGGTATTTTTTTTAGAGCAACACAGCACGGGAAACAGGCCCTTCGGCCCAACGAGCCCGTGCCGCCGTCATATCTATATAGTAGCAATTCCATTATCCTATTCTAAATTTAGGTTATTCCTAATATGGAAGACTCTCACTATAGGGACAATTTGTTTCCCAATCAGCCTAAGAGTGAATTTTTGGGTTGTGGGAGGAAACCGGAGCGCCCGGAGAAAACCCACGCAACCACGGGGAGAACGCGCAAACTCCCGCAGACACCGGCCCCATTCCAAGTGTCTGCACAGCTACAGCAATAGTCTCTGAGCTGTCATGGTGCCCTTCAGATGGTCCACATAAAGCACTCATTTACGACATGAGGTACCAGGCAACCCATGAATCAACATCCAAGAGCTGTACTCGCCCCACCTGCCAAATACATGCTCAATGTTGGTCAAGTATGGACCGAATTACCTGTGGAAAAAAAGCCGTAGTTAAACAGTCCTACTATATCCCTCTATCTGCATATCGCTCATGTGGCTGTCCAAGAGACCCTTAAACAGCCCCAGCGTGCCTGCTCCCACCACCTTACTCGGCAGTGCATTCCACACCCCCACTACCCTTTGTGTGAAAAACTTCCCTCTAATATTCGTCTTATACATAGCCCCCCTCACCCTAAGGCCATGACCCCTCGTCCTATCCATTTCTGAAGGTGGAAAAAGTTTACCTCCATTTACTCTATCTATACCCCTTATAATCTTATACACCTCTATGAGATCCCTTCTAAGCCGACGTCTTTCAAGGGAAAACAACCCCAGTCTATTTAATCGTTCCTCATAAGACAGTCCTTCCGTACCAGGCAGCATCCTGGTAAACCTCCTCTGCACTCTCTCCAAGGACTCCACATCCTTCCGATAGTACGGTGACCAGAACTGGACGCAGTATTCCAAGTGAGGCTTAACCAACGTTCTATACAACTGCAACATCAAACTCCTACTCTTGTATTCTATACCCTTTTCTATGAACGCTAACATACTATACGCCTTCTTTATCACCTTCTCCACCTGTGAGGACACCTTCAGAGACTTGTGAACCTGCACCCCCAAGTCTCTCTGTGTCTCTATGCTCCGTATTGTTTTACCTTTTATCCTATAACTCTCTTCTACATTTTTCCGGCCAAAATGCATCACCTCGCATTTATCCGGATTAAATTCCATTTGCCATCTATCTGCGCAGTCTACCAACCTATCTATGTCCTGTTGTATTGTCTGGCACTGCTCCTCTGTACCCGCCAATCCAAGCATCTTAGTGTCATCAGCAAATTTGCTGATCTCACCACCTACCCCTACTTCCAAGTCGTTTATGTAGACCACAAATAGAAGAGGACCTAGTACTGAGCCTCGTGGCACTCCACTAGTGACAGGCTTCCAGCCGGAAAAAGAGCCTTCCACTACTACCCTCTGTCTCCTCCTCCCGAGCCAGTTCTCGAACCATCTACATACCCGACCCTGTATCCCATGCGCCTTCACCTTCTCTATCAGTCTACCATGAGGAACCTTGTCAAACGCCTTACTGAAATCCATGTGGACGACATCAACAGCATGTCCTTCATCAACTGTTTTGTCACTTCTTCAAAAAATTCCACTAGATTCGTAAGACAAGACTTCCCCTTGACGAAGCCATGCTGCGTATCCCTGATCAGATCGCAGCACTCCAGATGCTCATACATCCTGTCCCTGAGGATCCTCTCCATTAGCTTACCTATAACTGAAGTCAAGCTCACCGGCCTATAGTTCCCTGGGTTATCCCTCTGACCTTTTTTAAACAACGGTACTACATTTGCTATCCTCCAGTCCTCTGGGACCTCACCTGTGTCCAAGGAAGAGACAAAGATTTGCGTCAGAGGCCCAACTAGGTCTTTCCTCAACTCCCTTAGCAACCTGGGGTAAATGCCATCAGGCCCCGGAGCTTTATATGTCTTTAAGCTGCCTAACAGCCCCAACACCTCTTTCCTCGTAATCCTTATTTCCCTCAACCGAAGGTATGTTGGCCTTCATAGCGAGAGGATTTGAATATGGGGAGAGGGATGCTTTACTTCAGTTGTATAGAACATAAACATAGAACATAGAACAATACAGCACAGAACAGGCCCTTCGGCCCTCGATGTTGTGCCGACCAAAATAAAAAGCAATGCCCCTCCTAACTAAACCATTCCCTTCTCATCCATATACTTATCAACTACCCTCTTAAACGCCACCAAACTTGGCGCATCCACAACAGCTGCAGGCAGGGCATTCCACTCCCTAATCACTCTTTGAGTAAAGAAGCTACCTCTGATATCCGTCCTATAACTCATACCCCTTAATTTAAAGTTGTGTCCCCTCGTGCTAGCTTTCTCCATCCTAGGAAAAAGGCTATCACTGTCCACCCTATCCAAACCTCTAATCATCTTATATGCTTCAATAAGATCCCCCTTAGCCGCCTCCTTTCTAACGAAAACAACCTCAAATCCTTCAACCTCTCTTCATAGGACCTGCCCTCCATACCAGGCAACATCCTAGTAAACCTCCTCTTTACCCTCTCCAATGCCTCCACATCTTTCTTATAATGTGGCGACCAGAACTGCACACAATACTCCAAGTGCGGCCGCACTAGAGTTTTGTACAGCTGCAACATTATGCTGCGGCTCCTAAATTCAATCCCCCTACCAATAAAAGCTAAGACTCCATATGCCTTCTTAACAACTTTATCCACTTGACTGCCTACTTTCAGGGATCTATTGACACATACACCAAGATCCTTCTGTTCCTCAACACTATTAAGAGCCTACCATTAGCCCTATACTCTACACATTTATTGTTCCTGCCAAAGTGCATTACCTCACACTTTTCCACATTAAACTCCATTTGCAACCTCTCGGCCCAGCTCTGCAACTTGTCCAAGTCACTCTGTAAACTATAACACCCCTCTTCACTATCTAACACTCCACCAACTTTAGTGTCATCTGCAAATTTACTGATCCATCCCTCAATACCCTCATCCAGATCATTTATAAAAATTACCAACAGCAGGGGCCCCAAAACAGACCCCTGAGGCACACCACTCGTCACCGAACTCCACGAAGAAAATCTCCCATCAACCACCACCCTCTGTCTTCTATCTGCCATCCAATTTCTAATCCAATTAGCTAAATCACCCTCTATTCCACACATCTGCATTTTCTGTAGAAGTCTTCCATGGGCCACCTTATCACAAGCCTTACTAAAGTCCATATATACTACATCAACCGCCTTACCCCCATCCACCTCTCTGGTCACTTTCTCAAAAAAACTCAATGAGGTTAGTAAGGCATGACCTACCCTTCACGAAACCATGCTGACTATCCCCAATCAATTCATTTCTCTCTAAATAACTATAATCCTATCCCTAATAATTCTCTCCAATACCTTGCCCACCACAGAAGTAAGACTCACTGGCCTATAATTCCCAGGAAGGTCTCTCTTCCCCTTCTTAAACAATGGTACCACATTCGCCATCCTCCAGTCCTCCGGAACCACACCCGTAACCAACGAGGACCTGAAGATCAGAGCCAGAGGCTCTGCAATCTCCTCTCTTGCCTCCCAGAGAATCCTAGGGTAAATCCCGTCCGGCCCAGGGGACGTATCCAACTTCAAACCCTCAAGAATATCTAGCACATCCTCCCTATCTACTTCAATACTTTCCAGGTTGCAACCCTGTACCTCAGTGTTCTCCATAACTACATTTACATCACCCTGCGTGAATACCGAAGAGAAATATTTATTCAGTACCTCTCCAATCTCCTCAGGCTCCACGCACAACTTCCCACGGCTGTCTATGACTGGCCCTAATCTTGCCCTAACCAATCTTCTATTCTTAACATATCGAAAGAAAGCTTTAGGATTCTCCTTAATCCTATCAGCCAACATCTTCTCGTGTCCCCTCTTATCTCTCCTCAATTCACTTTTTACCTCCTTCCTAGCTAATCTATAGCTATCCATTGCACTACCTGAGCCTTCAAGCCTCATCCTGACATAAGCCTCCTTTTTCTTCTTAACCAGCGAATCAACTCTTTTCGTACACCAAGGCTCTCTTACTCGTCCATTTCCTCCCTGCCTGACAGGGACATACTTATCAAGGACTCTCAGCAGCTGCTCCTTGAATAAGCACCACATTATTGCGAATACTCCTTGCATTAAAGTATACGCATCTCAAACCATGCTCCACCCCACCCGTACGCCACTGTGCTTTACAACTCTCCTCTATAACCCCCTTACTCTCATCCCTCTCAGCACCCCAACTACTTAGGATCCCACCCCCCCCCCGAATCAGTTTAACGCCCCCATCATAGCCTTAGCAAATTTTCCCCCCAAGATATTAGTCCCCCTCTGGTTCAGGTGTAGACCATCTCTCTGGAAGAGGTCCCACCTATCCCAGAATGAGTCCCAATTGTTAAGGAACCTGAACCCCTCCCTCCTGCACCATCCACGCAGCCATGAGTTCAAACTATCCCTTTCTCTGTTCATCTCTAAACTATCCCCTGGCACAGGCATGGGCTGAGATTAGAAACAGGAGAGGAGAGGTCACCCTGTTGGGAGTCTTTTACAGACCTCCTAATAGTTCTAGAGAGGTTGAGGAAAGGATTGCGAAGTCAATCCTGATTAGGAGTGAAAGTAGTAGGGTAATTGTGATGGGGGACTTTAACTTTGCTAATATTGATTGGAATAGCTATAGCTCTAGCTCGTTAGAGGGGTCGGTTTTCGTACAGAGTGTGCAGGAAGGGTTTTTGACTCAGTATGTAGATAGGCCAACTAGAGGTGAGGCTACATTGGATTTGGTGCTGGGCAATGAGCCAGACCAGGTGTTAGGCTTGAAGTTAGTGAACATTTTGGTGATAGTGACCACAATTCGGTTACGTTCACCTTAGTGATGGACAGGGATAGGCATGAAGCTGGGGGCTGTAGTTATAGCTGGGGGAAGGGTAATTATGAGGCCATCAGGAGAGAATTAGGGTGCGTAGAGTGCGTATAGAGTGTTGATGAGGCCACATCTGAAATATTGAGTGCTGTTTTGGTGTTCTTATCTGAGCAAAGCTGTCCTTGATATAGACGAAGTACAGCAAAGGTTTATCAGGCTGATCCCTGGGATGGCAGGTCTCTCATATGAAGACAGAGTAAATCAGTTAGGATTATATTCACTGGAGTTTAGAAGAGTGAGAGGGGATCTCATCAAAACTTATAAAATTCTAACAGGATTAAATAGGATAGATTCGGAAATAACGTCCTTGGAGTCCGAAACTAAGTGTCATAGTTTGAGGATAAGGGGTAAGCATTTTACAACTGAGGTGAGGAGAAATATCTTCACCCATAGAGGGGTCAATCTGTAGAATTCATACTACTGAAAGGAGTTGAGACCAAAATGTTGTGTGAGTTCAAAAAGAAATTAGATATTGCTCTTGGGGTTAGAGGGATCATGGATATGGGGGGGAAGATGGGATCAAAATATTGAATTTGATGATTAGTCATGACCAAAATAAATGGTGGAGCATGCACAATGGGCTGAATGGTCTACTCCTGTTTCTAGTTGCTTTGTTTCTGTTTGACAAACCTTAAGTTGATTACATCATCATAGATGGGGTTTAAAAGGTTCTCCGTTCGATTTATCTATATGTTTGCTGGGAAAAAGATGGTTGCAGTTTGAACCTGGTGTGGTTTGCAGCTCATAGAGAAGCCCAGGGAACTCAATAGGCTCAAGGCAATTGTGGTTCAGAGTGACCCCGGGTGCCATTTATAGTTCAATGCAGTCAGGAAACCGGAACCCGGAGAAACCAAGGGACATAGCATTCAGCTGAAGAAGTACAAGTGTGCTGGAAATTATAGACAGTAATTCTTTGAATCCCAGAGAATGCAACTTCAGGGAAAATATTGAACCATCAACAAGTGAGCAATTTTTTAGAACATCTGAGTCAGAATGGCTTTTGAAAAAATTTCAAGGTGAGATCTTCGAAAGGGAAGATCTGGAATTCCTCATGAGGGAGAGAGAATTATAGAATGATTTTTGAACTCACCATGATTATTGATATGTGAGTAGATTGAAATCTATGGGATATGCCTTGGTTGCATCTTCCATCTAACATACAATGTCACAGTTTGACTTAATTTACCTCATGTTAATCCTAAATGTTAGATTATGTGATATCGTAGAAAGTTTTACTTTTTGACTATGTATAGGAGTGTTTATTTTATTTGTCTAATATCATGAAATCTTGCAGCTTTATTCCAGTGGCTAACTGGGATTTTAAACTGGGATTTTAAACAGAAAGTTACTGATCCCTAACCAGATCATAACAGCTTAAGGGTAATATTCTAAATGAATGTGTCACAATAAACCAAAGGAGGAGAATGAAATTGTGTTAGATTGAAAGGGGAGAAGAAAAAATCTACTGAGAGACTGATAAAAGTTTATTAGTGTCACAAGTAGACTTGCATTAACACTGCAATGAAAAATCCCCTAGTCGCCACTCTCCAGTGCTTGTTTGGGATACAAAGGGAGAATTTAGCATGGCCAATTCACCTGGCCAATGGATCTTTCAGATGGTGGGGGGAGGCTGGAGTGCCTGGAGGAGACCCATGCAGACACAGGGAAAACATACATATTCTACCCAGACATTCATCCAAGTCAGAAATTGAACCTGGGTCCCCGGCGCTATGAGGCAGCAGTGGTAGCCCCTGTGCCCCTGTGCCCCTGTGCCCCTGTGCTACCCCAAAGTACCCAAAAGAAGAAAAGACACTGTGCGAAAGAGAAAGGCTTGGATGGGATATTGTGTTACTTTGCGAACAGGAGCAGGAGGGATTAACGTGAGTTTGTGATTGTTATGTTCCCTATGGGGATGTGTTTAATCCACTGGATGGTCAGTTTGTTGATTGTATAGAAATCAAGTGTACAGAGAAACTGGAACCCATTGTAGTAGCTCATAAAGCTGGATTATTGCACAGCACAGACAGCAATTTGGGAATTTGCCCATTGACTCATGGATACAGAGTGTATCCTCCACTGATTCTGGAGTAAAGTCCATATGAACCTTCTTTGCTAGGGCCAGTAATATTTCCAGAGAGCCCATTGCTGGAAGGGTGCTTATTATATATTTAAGTGGTTATATGATTGCTTTAAGAGCTGGTCACATTTATTAGCGGTACTATTAGGGTGTTTCACAAGCTGCTATTTCTACTATGTAAGTGAAATTTGCCAGAGGACCAGGTGACTATAGACTGCTTTCCCCTTTTGAGGTGTTTCTTTGACCTGAAACTCACCATAACTCAGGTGAAGGCAAGATAAGAAGGCTGGGCCTTCATGAATTACCACAGCAATTAAACCTGCCCTGTTGGCATCACTTTGCATCACTAACCTGCTGTCCAGCTAACTGAGCTAAACCAACTCTGTATAGACAACAGCTCTTCCAAAAAGTCTTGCTGTTGGTTTGAATTGATGTGTACAAACTATATCTTTTCTTTGTTTAAAACCTATAACCCTTAACATAGGACAGCACAGTGGGTGGCACTGCTGCCTCACAGTGCCAGGGACCTGGGTTCGATTCCTGGCTTGGCTCACCGTCTGTATGGAGTTTGCACATTCTCCCCATGTCTGCATGGGTTTCCTCTGTGTGCTACGGTTTTTTCCCACATTCCAAAGACATACAGATTAGGTGGATTGGCCATGCAAAATTGTCTCTTAGTGTCAGGGAGAATTAGTAGAGTGAATACATGGGGTTATGGGGATAAGGCCTGGGTGGGACTATCAAGTACAGACTCGATAGGCTGAATGATCTCTTTCTGTACTGTAGGGGTTCTATGATAATTAGGACATTACAAGGTTCTGCTGTAATATTCATAGCCCTGATATTCATGTTTTCTAACATGTATCTGAATTCATCATTGGCTAATTCTGATCATTGTTAGTCAGAAATGTTAGTGTTGTCTCAAACCTGGTCCCTGCTAGTTTTTCCATTGTCTTGTCCCTCTGCTTTATTGTAGAAAGATTAAATCAAGTTGCCAGGTGTATAAAATGCAGGATGAAAATATTTGTCCCATTCCTTCAGATCCAATGGCAACTACCTCATTAAAGTCTCATCAATGAAAGGCATACAAAATGGTATGGCAGCGTTCTCTAAACTTTCTTTTACACATTACATTTTACACACCAGCATATCGCAGCAGGGTTTTTTAACCTTTGACAAGTAGGGTGAGGAATGTTAATGTAACTTGAAAACAATTTGTTTCTTTCCCTCGTCTTCTTATCACTAGAGGTCATTAATATTGTCCACGACTCTGAGAAGAGACATGAGGTTTTGTTAAGAGGATACAATAATGTCCTGATTACAGATCGACTGATGTTTCATTGTCAATTATCATTTGTTTTTTTTCATTGAAGGCTTTACTCAATAACAAAGAGACTATTTATAAAATGGCTTATTTCAGCTATTCTACAACTCTCTCCAGTGACCTGAATAAGTTGTCATTGCCAAATCCAAAGTTTAAGTTTGTTTATTAGTATCACATGTAGGCTTGCATTAACACTGCAATGAGGTTACTGGGAAAATCCCCTAGTCAACACATTCCAGCTCCTATCCAAGTACACTTTGGGGGAATTTAGCATGGCCAAGGCACCTAACCAGCATGTCTTTTCAGACTGTGGGAGGAAACCGGAGTACCCAGAGGAAACACACAGACATGGAAACTCCGCACAGGAAATAACTTCATTGCAGTGTTAATGTAAGCCAACTTATGACAATTATATACTTTAGAAAGAGATCGAACCCGGGTCCTGGTGCCTTGAGGCAGCAATGCTAACCACTGTGCCACCGTGTTGCCTAGTAATACTTGTATATTCCTTGCTTTGATCCTCCAAAATTAATCAAGATAACCATTCTGTCTCAAACATGGTTGAAGTACAAACACTACCTAGTACTGCACAATGAAGCACATAATCAAAATATTCATAACAGGCCTAAAACTCTGCACAATCCATTTCATTTGTCCATATTTATAATCTTCCTCCCCCTTTCTAAGAATTGTCTTATGTATTTTGTGGACCCTACCTCTTCACTTTGGGCAGATTGCTCTGAGTCACGCCTGAAGCATCTATTAACTGTTCTTTGGGAATTCCTGGGACACACTCACCCCATTAAATTTTGTTATAACTTTTGGCCTCTGCTGTTAATAGCCAGAGAGATGGTGGCAGAGTCACTGGACTAGTGATCGAGAGGCTTAGGCTTTGGGGACCCAGGTTCAAATTGCACCACGACAGCTGGTGGAATTTAAATTTGACTAATAATTGAATATCAAATAAATATAAAAGCTGGTCTCAGTAAAGGTGGCATGAGAACCATCAGCAATTGTAAAAACCCATCTGGTGCGCTAGTGGCCTTTCAGGAAGGAAGTATGCCAGCCCAATGTGTGAATGTAAGGAATGTCACTGATTCTTAGCTGTCATGTGAAGTGATTGAACAAGCCACTCAGTCCAGGGGATGGGCAACAAATGCCAGCAATGCCCATATCCTGTGAAAGAATAAAGAAATTTGCTAAACTGTCTTCATTCTGATTGTCTTTAATGTTCTTGTTTGTACCTACAACAGATATCTGGACTGTCTGAAATCATCAAATGCTCCATTCTGGATGTCACATGGAATGCCTCCCTGATCCATGAACATTGAAGGGAATCAGTTATTCCCCACAAATTGTATTGGTGAAGATAATGTCTGTTCCCACTCAACTGGCACCACCGACACTCAATAGCAGCAATGTGTACTATGTACAAGATGCACCGCAGAAATTTACCAAAGATCCTTGATAGCATGTTCCAATCCCACAACCACTTCCATCTAAAAGGACAAAAGCAGCAGATACATGGGGAGCACCACCACCTGCAAGTTCCCCTCCACGCCCCTCACCATCCTAACTTGGAAACACATCGGCATTCCTGCACTATCTTTGGTCAAAGTCCTGGAATTTGCTCCCTAACAGCATGTGGGTCAACCCACAGCTGTAGCAATTCGAGAAAGCAGCTCACCACCATCTTCTCAAGGGCAACTACAGGTGGGCAATAAATTCTGCACAGCCTGTGCCCCATGAACTAATTTTCAAAAATCCAGCAGTATCTGTTTCTCTGAGAGCTGAACAGAAGTTTGAACCAATTGCCTGTTGGTGTGGGACAGCTCAGCACAATCCAACAATTTAAATGCTGGATCCCCAAATTAAAGGAGCATCTGTTTACCAAAATTTATCAAGTTTCTGACCATGCCTATTTATAGGAGCACAAGTGAATCCCCAGGTAATACCCAACACCTGGAAGTAATTAATTATAATTAATATGTAATTAGCATTGCTGATCTTAATGCTAGGCAAGGTGCCTGCCAAAATTAAACGCTTTGTGAATGGGCCACTAAAAGAGGTGAAGAAAAGACAAACAATGGTTAATTTTGTGTTTTCCAAGGCACTGCTTCCACCCAATACTTTCCTCAAGTGATTACTTGAATGCACATCTCCAAGCTATAATTGGCACCATGATATTTAATCAGGAAAGGCTTTGCAGCCAAACTCACTCATGCTACCACTCTGAACCACACAGGAGTCCTTTACAGCTGGGATTACCTGACAGCAAGCGAAGGCTGAACCTCCCCTTATCACTTCCCTCCATGGTAAAACTCCAACTGGCTGACTTCAACGATGCCTGGAGATTCTTGGAGACCCAAACGGAGAAAAATAAGAACAGGAGACTTGAAAGCGAACAGGGATCTCCGAGTAACATGAATAAAAGAACCAAAAGAAATGCAGGAAGAACTGATAAGAGGGACAGGATTAATACTCGAGATTTGTGCAAGTTGGGGAAAAGAAAAATGACAGAAGAAAGCTGGACAAGAAGAAGCTGTGGAAGATAATGCAACAGACAAACCAAGGACAATTCAAAGACATTGTAATCTCCTGATTAAAATGAATGATATTTATTGGATTTAAATGAATAATTAAAAATCTATTTGTACTGCAACTTAGAAATGATTTTCATGGAAATATTAGTATAAGTGGTAGGAATTTAATAAGTGATGTTTAAATGTTAATGGATATTTAAATTTAGCTGAAGATTGTCTGTTTGATTGCAATATTTAATTATAATTTCATGGCTTTATTGGATATTAATAAATGTCTCTCACTATAATGTGTGTTATGTTTAATAATAAGTTGAACATTCATTTGGAACAGCGCAACAAAAGTAAATAATACACAAATTAAAGTTATTTACTTAGACTTGACCAAATAATAACAGAAGGTGACTGTTGTCTGCATTGGAAATGCAAACTTATTTAACAGCTAACATACATTTTTTTCTTTCCCTTACTCCCCTTTGCTGCCTCTGCCTGGCATACACTTTTATAGATGCCATCTGCTCTTCGTTCAAGGCTGAAATCACACTCATGGTTTCATTGCCTCACTCCACCTTGTCCTCGAACAATATCTTATTCTCTCCAACAGGCATCACTTGATGCCCACGAACATGGACTGATTTTGCTCGTATCTGGCCCAGGGGTGCTGATGTTAAACACCCTGCAATACTGGAGATCACCCACTCTCGCCTCTGAGTCAGAAGACCATGGGTTTGAAATCCAGCTGCCCCAGTGCTTTGTTTGGTTAAAGCAACGTGTTGGAAATGGTAAAGTTTTGACGGACAGGTAGTTGAAACGCATTGAGATTAATTAGCTGGGAAAAGAGGATTTAAATTACCAATTGTAACTGTCAACCACACCTCACACCTTCTGCATGTGGTGGGATGACTTTGCTGCAGGATGGTGAACTTGAGAAAGAAACAATGTTTTAATAGAAACACAGAACAGTACAGCACAGTACAGACCCTTCGGCCCTCGATGTTGTGCCGAGCTATATCCAAACCCAAGATCAAACTATCCCATTCCCTATCATTCTGGTGTGCTCCATGTGCCTATCCAATAACCCCTTGAAAGTTCCTAAAGTGTCCAGTTCCGCTATCACAACAGGCAGTCTATTCTATACCCCAACCACTCTGTGGGTGAAGAATCTATCTCAGGCATCCCTCCTATATCTGCAACCATGAACCTTATAGTTATGCCCCCAGTAACAGCTACATCCACCTAAGGAAATAGCCTCAAAATGTCCACTCTATCAATCCCTCTCATCATCTTATACACCTCTATTAAGTCACCTCTCATCGTCCTCTGCTGTAAAGAGAAAAGCCCCAGCGCTGAGTTTGACGTCAGTTGTAGGGAAGCTGTTGGAGGGGATTCTTAGAGATAGGATGTATAGGCACTTAGAGCGTTGCGATCTGATTAGGGATATGCAGCATGGCTTTGTTAAAGGGAGGTTGTGCCTTACGAATCTGGTAGAATGTTTTGAGGAGGTGGTGAAAATGGTTAACGAAGGGCGAGCTGTTGATGTCATCTATATGGATTTCAGTAAGGCGTTTGACAAAGTCCCTCATGGGAGGTTAGTTGAAAAGGTCAAAGCAAATGGGATACAAGGACAGGTAGCTAGATGGATAAGTAACTGGCTTAGTAATAGGAGACAGAGAGTAATAGTTTTTCCAGCTGGAGGTCGATCACTAGAGGTGTGCTGCAGGGCTCAGTACTGGGACCTCTTCTATTTGTAATATATATAAATGACTTGGAAGTGGAGTGATCAGCAAGTTTGCAGACGATACAAAGATGGCTGGACTTGCAGATAGTGAGGATCATTGTTGGGCGATGCAGCAGGACATAGATGGACTGGTAGCTTGGGCAGATAGATGGCACATGGAATTCAATCCTGATAAATGAGAGGTGATGCATTTCGGGAGAAAGAATGTAGGGGGAGTATATGATAAAGGGTAGACCTATTAAGAGTATAGAAATGCAGAGGGACCTGGGGGTACAGGTGAACAAGTCTCTGAAGGTGGCAGAGCAAGTGGAGAAGGTTGTGAAGAAAGCATATAGCATGCTAGTATTTATAGGAAGGGATATGGAGTACAAGAGCTGGCCTTTAATGTTGCAGTTGTATAAAACATTGGTTAGACCTTATTTGGAATACTGCGTCCAGTTCTGGTCGCCTTACTACCGGAAGGATGTGGAGACTCTGGAGAGAGTGCAGAGGAGATTTACCAGGATGCTGCCTGGTATGGAAGGTCTGAGTTACGAGGAGAGGTTAGGCAAATTGGGGCTGATTTCTTTAGAAAGACGTAGACTTAGAGGAGATCTAATAGAGGTTTACAAGACTATGAGCGGCATAGATAGAGTAAAGCTTTTTCCTAGGATGACTCAAATAGCACGAGGGGTCACGGGGTTAGGGTGAGGGGGGTAAGATATAATTTGGATGCTAGAGGGAGTTTTTTCACACTGCCAAGTAAGGTGGTGGAGGCAGGTACTCTGGAGTTATTTAAGAAATACTTAGATGGGCACATGAACAGAATGGGAATGGAGGGGTATAGGAAAACTGATTTAAAATAGGGATCATGAGCCTTGGGAGTCCCTGGGAAGTGTGTAAATAGACAATGATATTGATGTACTTGTTTTTATCCTACAGGTGCTTTGGTCCACCTTGTTGTCTAACGAGGGGCATACACGCGATGGGTCGTGAGAGGGCTGCTCTTGGATTTTTTTTTTGAGAGTATCCTAGTGCTTCACGTCGTTAGTGTACGCTTGACCTGGACCATCTGATGGGCAACACGACAGCTCAGTGACTATCGCTGTGCTGTGCAGATACATGGATTTGGGGCCTGTGTCTGTGGGAGTTTGCGCATTCTCCCCGTGCTTGCGTGGGTTTTCTCCAGGTGCTCCGGTTTCCTCCCACATCCCAAAGATGTGCTCTTAGGCTGATTGGCAGAGCAAATTCTCCCTAAATTGTCTCAAATTTTATTTCAATCCATAGATCTATAAACACAGACAGGGATCACGGGTAGAGGTGGGAACATCGGGATGGCGGCGCGGGCTCGTTGGGCCAAAGGGCCTGTTTCCTGTGCTGTTTTGTTCTTTGTTCTCCCTCAACCTTTCCTCATAAGACCTATTAACTCTTGCTGAGACTATCTTGCAGCAAAAGTGAAAGTGGTGATAGACCTGAGGTAGCTGAGGCCTGACTGAAGAAGGGAATTTTGCCAGCCACTCCAGAGCTGTAGAGAAATACATATTCTCTTCATTGGGGACAACCTGCCATCTTTCTTGGCTAAGCACCAAGAAGGTTTGCTAACTATCCTCTCAAAGGTATTTGAAGAAAAGAGTGTTCAGGATAAGCTAGAAGGCCTTAAATAATCTCTTATTAAAGTATGCTGGACCTAGACCTGTACTAGTTAGAGAAAATGGAAAAGACTCCATCTCCAAGTAGTGATGCACTAAGGTTGATAAATTTAACCCAGGCTTATTCAGAAAAGACTGAAAGCCAGGATCTTGCAAGAAGCAGAAATCTTTTGATTTCCAGCCCCCCACCCCCTCCTTACTTCTGCTATTGCCTACCTCAACACTGCTCTGCATTTCAGGCTATTTGAGAATTATGGAGAGCACCTTCCATTCAGGAGCTCCACTGTAGCTATATGACAGTCAGGGCGATGAATGAACATCCCCTCCTTTACGGTACTAGCTGATGGTGAGTTTAAATGGTCAGTCTGAATGTTAGTAAATGGTTGAATATGTGAATAGAGGAATAGATGGCAAGGCTGGAGCACAGATATGTGGGTAGGTAAGTGAGTAGGATGGGTCAAGTAAATGTCTAAGCTAGCAGGTGGGTGGGATGGCAGGTGAGTACAGCAATAGCTGTGTAGGCTGCTAAGTGAGCAGTGTATCGGGTGCTTGGTTTATAAAGTGGTAGATGTGAAAGGTGGGGAGGGTGATACAGTGGCAGGTGGGTAGGGTAGCGAGGGTTACGGTGGTAGATGGGTGAGCTGGAAGGGGGTATGGTGCAAGGTGGATAGGGTGCCAGCTAGGTAGGATGGCAGGTATTAGGAATGGTAAATGGGTGAGGCAGGTTGGTGGTTAGACAGTATTCGGGGGTTAAGGGGTTCTCTGGACATTAAAGGGAGAATTGGGGGGTTTTAGTGTGAGAGATTGGGTGAGAGTGGGGGGGGTGGTGAGCTGGGGGGAGCGGTGAGGGCAGGAGTAGTTGGGGGGTGGGGGGTGGAAGGGCAGGGGAGGTTGGTGAGTGGGGGGGGTGGGAAGGGCAGGGGGAGTTGGGTCAGTTCCGTAGTTACCCAGGCTTTAGATAGACAAGGATTTTTTTTGTGCAGTGTTCCTGGGTAACCAGGGAATGTCCCATGGAACTGTCTGAAATCTTACAGTGCCAGGGACCCCGGTTTAATTCCTGGCTTCGGGCACTGTCTCTGAGCAGTCTGCACATTCTCCCCATGTCTACGTGGGTTTCCTTTGGGTGCTCCGGTTTCCTCCCACAGCCTGCAAGGCATGCTGGTTAGGCATATTGGCCATGCTAAATTCTCCCTCAGTGCACCCAAACAGGCGTCAGAGTTGGTGACTAGGGAATTTTTGTAATAACTTCATTGCAGTGTTAATGCAGGCCTTACTTGTGACATAAATAAGCTTTTAACAAAAATCTCAGTGCAGGTGACATTCACAGGAGGTTTCAGGAAGCTGTGGAGAAAAAAACTTCTATGATGGAAGCTCAGACTGCCTGACACTTCTCCCAGTTATTAGCATTTCAGGACTTCTGCAGGCTCCCAGCATTCATTCTGGATCATTTTAGATCCACCAATCTGGAGAGCAGAATATTTGAGCATTGTAGATCATTGGATCCTTTTCGAAGCCAATCATATCAGCCTGAATAAAAAGATCAATGTGGATGGCAGTTCCATTCCTTCCTGCATGTTTACAATGTCTAATTACAATGCAATTACTGTGTATGAACATTATAATCAAACTACAGCAACATCAGCTAAAAGGTTACTGTGCTTGAGAACTAACTATTGCTGGAAAGCTTCCTGTATCCATAAACTGCATTAATTGCAGATCTTTATTGCTCACTTTACAGTACATGCACTTCTCACCTAATGGAGTGTCGATGTTTTTAAAGAAATTGGATTTGTTCTGATTTAGGATCAGGGGGACCAGGACGCTTGTTAGGAGGAGACAGGCATTCAAATAAAATCTCCCCAAATAATCAAACTGCAGCAACCGGCGTGATTGCACAGTGGTTAGCACTGCTGCTTCACAGCTTCAGGGATCAGGTTCAATTCCCAGCTTTGGTCACTGTCTGTCTGTGTGGAGTTTGTACATTCTTCCCATGTCTGTGTGGGTTTTCTCCAGGTGCTTTGGTTCCTCCCACAGTCCAAAGATGTGTGGGTTAAGTTGATTGGCTGTCATTATAAGAAGGATGTGGAAGCATTGGAGAGAGTGCAGAGGAGATTTACCAGGATGCTGCCTGGATTGGAGGGTAGGTCTTATGAGGAAAGGTTAAGGGAGCTTTTCTCCTTGGAGCGGAGAAGGATGAGAGGTGATTTAATAGAGGTTTATAAGATGATGAGAGGGATTGATAGAGTGGACATGCAGAGACTATTTCCTCGGGTGGATGTAACTGTTACTAGGGGACATAACTATAAGGTTCATGGTGGGAGATATAGGAGGGATGTCAAGGGTAGATTCTTTACTTAGAGAATGGTTGGGTTGTGGAATATTCTGCCTGCTGTGATAGTGGAGTCAGACACTTTAGGAACTTTCGAGCAGCTATTGGATAGGCACATGGAGCACACCAGAATGATAGGGAGGGAATAGGTTGGTCTTGGGATTGGACATAGCTCAGTACAACATTGAGGGCCAAAGGGCCTGTACTGTACTGTAATGTTCTGCATTTCTATGCTAAAATTGCCCCTTAGTGTCCTGAGATGCGTAGGTTAGAGGGATTAGTGGATAAACTTGGAGGGATATGGAGTGGGCCTGGGTGGGATTGTGGTCGGTGCAGACTCAATGGGCCAAATGGCCTCTTTCTGCACTGTGAGGATTCTATAATTCTATGCAAAATAACCATGGTGGAAATACACTGACAATCGGTCAGTGTCTAAAAGAGAATAAACTGCAGAACATTGAAGCCCTGACTGGATATAGAAAGCAAACTAAAAATAAGCATGAGGCTCATAGGGAGAGTATGGAATCAGTTTGTACTGATGTATTCAGATGCAAAATATGTTTGTTTAGCCTTCCTCCTTCTGCTTTTAACATATGTTCCCAACAACTGAGTCATGATATCACAGGACATTAGAGCTTTATTGGGGTGCCATGGTAGCACGGTGGTTAGCACTGCTGCTTCACAGCTCCAGGGTCCTGATTCTCGGCTCAGGTCACTGTCTGTGTGGAGTTTGCACATTCTCCCCATGTCTACATGGGCTTCCTCCGCATACTCCTGATTTCCTCCCACAGTCCAAAGATGTGTGGGTTATATTGATTGGCCCTTAGTGTCCTGAGGTGCTTAGTTAGAGGGATTAGTGGGTAAAATATGTAGGGATATGGAGCTAGGGCCTGGGATTGTGGTTGGTGCAGACTCAATGGGCCGAAGGGCCTCTTTCTGCACTATACGTTTCTAATTTATTCTGCATCAACTTGTTGTTTTCAATTATTTATTATTGTCACAAGCAGACTTACATTAACACCGCAATGAACATAGAACATAGAACAATACAGCACAGAACAGGCCCTTCGGCCTTCGATGTTGTGCCGACCAAAATAAAAAGCAATGCCCCTCCTAACTAAACCATTCCCTTCTCATCCATATACTTATCAACTAACCTCTTAAACGCCACCAAACTTGGCGCATCTACAACAGCTGCAGGCAGGGCATTCCACTCCCTAATCACTCTTTGAGTAAAGAACCTACCTCTGATATCCGTCCTATAACTCATACCCCTTAATTTAAAGCTGTGTCCCCTCGTGCTAGCTTTCTCCATCCTAGGAAAAAGGCTATCACTGTCCACCCTATCCAAACCTCTAATTATCTTATATGCTTCAATAAGATCCCCCCTTAGCCGCCTCCTTTCTAACGAAAACAACCTCAAATCCTTCAACCTCTCTTCATAGGACCTGCCCTCCATACCAGGCAACATCCTGGTAAACCTCCTCTGTACCCTCTCCAATGCCTCCACATCTTTCTTATAATGTGGCGACCAGAACTGCACACAATACTCCAAGTGCGGCCGCACTAGAGTTTTGTACAGCTGCAACATGATGCTGCGGCTCCTAAATTCAATCCCCCTACCAATAAAAGCTAAGACTCCATATGCCTTCTTAACAACTTTATCCACTTGACTGCCTACTTTCAGGGATCTATTGACACATACACCAAGATCCTTCTGTTCCTCAACACTATTAAGAGCCCTACCATTAGCCCTATACTCTACACATTTATTGTTCCTGCCAAAGTGCATTACCTCACACTTTTCCACATTAAACTCCATTTGCCACCTCTCGGCCCAGCTCTGCAACTTGTCCAAGTCACTCTGTAAACTAAAACACCCCTCTTCACTATCTACCACACCACCAACTTTAGTATCATCTGCAAATTTACTGATCCATCCCTCAATACCCTCATCCAGATCATTTATAAAAATTACAAACAGCAGGGGCCCCAAAACAGACCCCTGAGGCACACCACTCGTCACCGAACTCCACGATGAATATCTCCCATCAACCACCACCCTCTGTCTTCTATCTGCCAGCCAATTTCTAATCCAATTAGCTAAATCACCCTCTATTCCACACATCTGCATTTTCTGTAGAAGTCTTCCATGGGCCACCTTATCAAAAGCCTTACTAAAGTCCATATATACTACATCAACCGCCTTACCCCCATCCACCTCTCTGGTCACTTTCTCAAAAAACTCAATGAGGTTAGTAAGGCATGACCTACCCTTCACGAAACCATGCTGACTATCCCCAATCAATTCATTTCTCTCTAAATAACTATAAATCCTATCCCTAATAATTCTCTCCAATACCTTGCCCACCACAGAAGTAAGACTCACTGGCCTATAATTCCCAGGAAGGTCTCTCTTCCCCTTCTTAAACAATGGGACCACATTCGCCATCCTCCAGTCCTCCGGAACCACACCCGTAACCAACGAGGACCTGAAGATCAGAGCTGAAGTTACTGTGAAAATCCCCTAGTCACCACACTCTGGTATATTGAATTTAGTATGGCCAATACACCTAACCAGCACATCTTTCAGACTGCGGGAGGAAACTGGAGCACCCAGAGGAAACCCATGTAGACACTGGGAGAACATGCAGACTCTGTACAGTCAGCGACCCAAGCTGGGAATCGAACCCAGGTCCCTGGCGTTGTGAGGCAGCTGCGCTAACCACTGTGCCACCATGATGCCTATAGTTGTGTTTGTAACAATACAATCTGGAGGATCAAGAGCTATTGCAGGTTAGTAAGGACAGAGATGATAGGCGAGAGGGACTTGGTGTGAGGTGGGATTCAGGTTTGGATTAACTGAATGTTGAGGATCAAATTCCAGCCAGGAGAGAATTGGAATTATATGAAAGGAAGTGGGCCAGTACACAACATCCATATTTATAATGCAGTAACTCCACTATTTATAAAGTTTCTGACAATGGTGCCCATCTGCCTGTGTAACATAGTGACGCATCCAAACCAATGGTACACTTTACAATATAGCTCAAAACTTTAAATCAAACGCCAACAAATGTACATTCCTCCTCCCCCATCCCCCCATCTTACAGCTCTTAATCAAATATCCAGATCTCCATGACTTCCAGTAATTATAGCTTGCTTTCTTTACACGGAATATTTTGTGCAGTTGTTGGCTGAGGTGGACATTAATCACACTGACAACCCTCAGTGCTGGTTAGCTTAGTAGCACAACAAATTATTGACTATTGCCATTAAAACTACTTGCAGTGGCTTGCAGCTGCTGGCTCTCAGTCACATTAGTATTTCCCTGAACTCCTGACAGCACCAAGAACGAGGTAAGAATATTTCTTCGCTTTAAAAGTTCCGAATGAGACCAATCACACAGAAAGCCAACAGACAAGCCTGGGAAGAGAGAGGAAGATCTAAATTATTTCACTATTAATGAGCTTGCCAAGACTGCAAGTGGAGAGAAGTGAGTGTTTGGCGGATGATTTTGTTCATGGTGATGTGTTATGTGATTTGAAGTAGGTTTAAATCCATTTTCTATACTCAGTAGATTTTTAAATTTAATTTGCAGTAAATTAAGTGACAAGTACTGGTTGCTATGTGACTGATATGCAGTTAAGTTCCACATTCCCTGCTCTTACAAATTGCTTATGTTTACCTAATGGTTTTATCGAACTCCAGGGATAGTTCATTAAGTTATATCGTTGTCCAGATCAGAGCTGGGTTCAAATGCAGTGCAGGCTGATGGGATTAAAGTCTCTTCTTTCTATAGCCCGTGTGACAAAGGCCTTGGCTGGAAGATGGCCCTAATTTAACATTCCATTTCCAATTTCACTCCATTGAATGGGTGCTGTGAGGAAAGGGATAATTTATCACTGGTGCTTTAAGGTTTGACGGGCATTGTTACGCACAATACAATTCATGGAGTTTTATTCTCCAGCTAACCAGAGCTTGAAAAGAGAAACGGAAAGTTCTGGAAGTACGCAGCTGATCTACTTGGAAAGAGAAACAGAGTGAACAAGTGCAATTCTCCACAATTGGTGCGTTTCCTGCTGTCCCCTCAGCAACACTAATGACACACACTTCAACAAAAAACAATGAACAAAACAGCATGGGAAACAGGCCCTTCAACCCAACTTGGAAATTATTTTGGACAGGAAGAGGTTTGGCCTTGGGAAACACGGATCCTGCTCCAGAGACAGTGACACTCCCCTGCCACACCTCCCCCACTGACCCATCACCACCCCAGTGCTCATCACAACTCTGCGGACAAGGGAAATGCTCCTAACACTTCAGTATACAACGGTAACCTGCATTCCACTACTAAGTTCTTGGGTCACACCCGTCCCCACAGGTACCTGGGTAACCTGTAGCCTCCCCCTCATCCCCACCAGCATCATTCACACCCCGCAAATAAGCAACATTCCACCTTGGAGTTACCAAAGGCTCTACCTCCTTCAGGCCCTCTGATTGGTGGTGCCAATCTGGCATTGCCCTTTTACAGCCTAACATTTCCAACATGGCAATGCCAATCTTTCACTTTCTATACTCAACACAAGAAGCATTAAGAGTATCTCTGTTAAAAAATGCTGCCAGACCCACTGAGTATTTCCAGCGTTTTCTTTGTTTGCAATGGGAATTTCCAGTCATTTCCACCAGTGGAGGAAGGTGAAAAAACAGGAAACCCCATTGACAGTGGCAGGGCTGGAAGATACCACCACTGGCCAATGGTGTGCTGCCTCTGCGGCATAGATTAAAAAAAATCCCGCCCCAGATTTTCAGCAGATTTTGCTTTTATATCAGGATCGATGAGCACTCAGGGACCTGGGTTCAATTCCAGCCTCGGGTATCTGTGCGCAGTTTGCACATTCTCCCTGTGTCTGCATGCGTTTCCTCCGGGTGCTCCGGTTTCCTCCCACAATCCATGGACGTGCAGGTGAGGTGGATTGGCCATGATAAGTTGACAATAATAGGCTGGAATTTTACCGACATACACCGAAATCCAGGCAGGGAGGCTCGCAAAGCGGCATTCTCCGTCCACTGGGGTGGGATCTTACAACCTTGGGAGGGCGAGGTGATGGAATTCCAGTCTTAGTGTTAGGGGGAATATCAGGGTAAATCCATGGGTTTACAAGGATAGAGTCAGGGTGGGATTGTTGTTGCTATATATTGATGGGCCGAATGGTCTCCTTCTATGATTCTCTGATTCTACGAATGCCATTCGAAACAGTAACCATTGTAGGACAGTTCCAAATATTACGAGAGCTTCAGCTGGGACGAGAAGTGAATTTAATCTAATGGTTGCTCAAATCTTCCAGATCCAGGTTTATTGTCTAGAGAAATGTTCAGATCCCACTGTTCCCAGCTGTAAGAGAAGCTTCTGGAAGAGGCAACAATCCAGTATGGTGCTGATATAGATATTGATGGTGGAGGTCGGTGTGAGGACAGCCTCCCTCCAGGTTAAGATGATTAGAGGTTTAGATAGGGTGGACAGTGATAGCCTTTTTCCTAGGATGGAAAAAGCTAGCACGAGGGGACACAGCTTTAAATTAAGGGGTGATAGTTATAGGACGGATATCAGAGGTAGGTTCTTTACCCAAAGGGTGGTTCGGGAGTGGAATGCCCTGCCTGCAGCAGTTGTAGATGCGCCAAGTTTGGTGGCGTTTAAGAGGTTAGTTGATAAGTATATGGAAGAGAAGGGAATGGTTTAGTTTGGAGGGGCATTGCTTTTTATATTGGTCGGCACAACATCGAAGGCCGAAGGGCCTGTTCTGTGCTGTAATGTTCTATGTGATCATTTTTCCTTGTAGGATTAAGAGAACCGGGAGTTTTACTCCAGCCTCACATTACCTTTGAGAAAATATTGGATTTGTACATTAATTGCCGATTCGACTCACTGCCAAAAGTTAGAGTTCATAATGAAAAGCATAAGGAGCACTTTTAATGGTTTGGTAATTGTTAATAAAATACTAATCAGCCACCTAGATCCAAAAAAGAGATGATTTAAACTGTTAAATTTCATTCCAGGATTTGGTAAACTTTCTCAGAGGTTTAAACAAAATGATATTTTTCTCTCCCCTTTGTGTTCTCAATCCAATCTTCCTTTAACTCTTTATTTCTGTTTCTCTACCTGAAATTCCTCTACTGTCCCTGATTCTTTCTCTTTATTGCATCTTTTTTTCTCATCTCAATTCTTAAAACTCACTGTTTATGAAAATAGCCAATTGATTCCATCAATCTGTTGGCCTCTCCCTGCTGTTATCAGCACAAACTTTCAGACAATTCACACCGTAAATTATACTGGAGCTGAATGGTGCAGGAAAAGGTCTAACTAACAACATACAGTATGAGAGAGTCAACTCCCCCAAGAGTCCTCAGTATTGGTCTGAGTTTAGTTTGATTTATTACATGTATTATTATATAGTGAAAAGTGTTGTTTCTTGCACGCTGCACAGACAAAACGTATCATTAGTAGAGTACAGAAGGGAGAAGGAAAGAAGGTACAGATTCTAATGTTACAGTCATAGCTAGGGTGTTGAGATAGATCCACTTAATGTGGAGTAAGTCCATTCAATAGTCTGCTGGCAGCAGGGAAAAAGCTGTTCTTGAGCCAACCGCTACCTAATCTTAGACTTTTGTATCTTTTTCCCAACGGAAGAAGGTGGAAGAGAGAATGTCCGGGGTGCATGGGGTCCTTAATTATGCTGGCTGCTTTTCCTGAGCTAGCAGGAAGGGTAGATGGGGCCAATAGATGGGTGATTGGTTTGCGTGATGGACTGGGCTACATTCACAACCCTCTGTAGTTCCTTGCAGTCTTGGGCAGAGCAGGAGCCATACCAAGCTGTGATACAACCAGAAAGAATACTTTTTAATGTATCTGTAAAAGTTGGTGAGAGTCGTAGCTGATATGCTGAATTTCCTTAGCCTCCTACAAACATAAAGGCGTTGGTCGGCTTTCTTAACTATAGGGATGAGGACAGGTTGTTGATGATCTGGACATTAGAAACTTGAAGCTCTCGACCACGTCCAATTCATCACTGTTAGTGTAGACAGGGTCATGTTCTCCACTAAACTTCCCAGTTTTCACCCATTGGGTATGTGCACTGTGAAGGCCACAATGTGGGTATGACACAGGCATCCAGCTACCCTCACACTGGAGCATGATTTCACACTGGTTGGCCAACTAATGGGCAGCCATGGTGAAGACATGCAGGGAAAGGCTTGGCATTGTTGGGGAGTAAGAAGTCTCACAACACCAGGTTAGAATCCAACCAGTTTATTTGATAGTAATCTCACAAACTTTCGGAAACAGTGTTGCTTCATCGGGCGTGTGGAAGGAACACCGTTTGCGAAAGCTTGTGAGATTACTATCAAATAAACTGGTTGGACTCTAACCTGGTGTTATGAGACTTCTGACTGTGTTTACTCCAATCCAATGCCGGCATCTCCACATCATTATTGAGGAAGAGAGGAAGAGAGTGGGCACTATGTAAAGAGAGAGTGAGGGCTGGTGCTTCTACTGACCCCCTGTCCATGGGGTCAGCTACTGTGTCAGGGAGTCGGTGCGGAGCTGTCTCGGGGAGTGTTGTCTCAGGGAGCTCTCTCGAAGTGCTGCTGTTTCGGGAGCAGCTGACTTGTAAAAGAGAAGCTGAAATTGAGAAGCTCTGTAAAGATTCTCTGTTCACCTCTGTTCACAGGCATCTTTATAAATGTTATTTCAGCAGGGGCAGTTCATCCTGCCTTGGAGCAAGGTTGCAGTCTTAATGCCATCTGGACTATTGGCCCATCACCGACAGTGTAGACAGATAGGCCAGGTCAAATTGAGGTGATTGGCTCCCTAAACTTCCTGCTTGATCATTGACAGGTGAAAGTCTGACTCTTGAGCATGTATCATACGAGTGCACAGTGATGTTGGGACACTCACTCAACTTCTCCTTGTACAACTTCATGAGTCTCTAGGTCAGCTCACACCCACCGACTACAAGTAAAATGCTGGCCTGGACTTCCGCTCAACATTTAATTGTTTCTCTTCTGTGAGCAGGACTGAAGGAGAAAGCTCTGGTCACTGAAACATCTGGAAAAGGGGCAGTGGCCCCAGTATGTGTGATTCTGGCAGAAACCCTTCCAAAGTTTCTTTGGAAATAGAGGGAAGGTCTCTGGCTGAGCCAGTCGTCCGTATAGTGTGAGTCAGTCCTTGGGAGTTGGAAGAGATGTAATGCTTTGAGGGTCTTAACACGTTAAATGTCTACTTGTCCCTGTGGATGTATTTAATATATCCAAGAGACATCCTGTTAACACTTCCAATTACTTTCTTGTTTCAAGTCAGATTATGCAAGAAGTCATTATGCGTTTTTCTGTAGACAGGCTGAAGGATATAATTAGCTGCATGTTTTGATTTAGAGGAGGAAGCAAGGGAACTGTGTTTACTTTGCACATAGATGCTAATGATACAATGGAGAACAAGATTGTCATCTTAAACACCTATTGCCAAAGAATAACAAGGAAATGGCAGGAGAAAGGAGCTCCAGTTGTGGCCTCACACTGATGAACAGCAGCAAGGAGCGATGTGATCCTGAAATATTGGGGAGGCAAAGGAAGGGCAGGAGGACAGGGAGGGGGGCAAGGAAGATGAGGGGGTAGAAGGATGTGAGAAAAAAAGTAGCAGGAAGGGAATGGGGGAAGGAAGGGAAAAGGAGGAAGAAGGGAAGGGGGAATGGTTGGGAGGATAGGAAGAGGGAAAGGGATGGGAGGAGGAAAGGGTTGTGAATAAGGGGAAAGGAAAGTTCGAGGGGGGAGGAAAAAGGACGGGAGAGGAAAAGGGGAAAGGAAGGAGGGAAGGAAAAGGTGGAGAGGGAGAGGAGAAATGACAGGGATCCAGTGGGGGTGATATTATGTTCAGTATGTGAGCTACCCAGGAGATAGTAGTGGTTTTAATCCTTCTATCTTTTCCTATGTAAAGAGAAAAGAAGGAAAATAAGGAAATAAAAGAAGGAAAATTCTGGAGATTTGAAATAAAACTGGAAAATAATGGAAAAACTCAATAGGAAGGCAATGTCCCAATGGGATTGTCTACCTGATACACTGCAAGAAAGGATGTCCCAAGGCATGTGGGTGTTAGATCATTTATGCCACACACCAATCTGTTTCATTAAAGGGAGGAGAGGATCCAAATTTTCAATATTCTGCCAATTTCCACAACTGAGCCAAGAACTTAGTGAAGAGGTACGCCAGGAGTTATCCTAGCCGTGTTGAAGTGATATTTGTGGAGAATTACAGAGGGCTTCGGGTCATCATTGGTTTTCACCTGGTCTACTAGCTTATTCAAAGTTTTTGAGTCAGGAGCATCCAGAATTCTTATCATGCAAAAAATTGGGGTTCCACATGCTAACAACATTTTTTGTCTCCTTCAATGTTGTTAACACAGAGGTAGTGAACACGCTCAGTATATTGGCAGCAGTCTTCCCCGTTGGTGTCATATTTTCCCAGAAAAAAGACACAATAGGGTTTTTCTTACCAGAGAATGTTCTTGATTTTAGAGATTATCCAGAGGGGAAGATGGAGGAAAAAAAATGTTCTTGTCGCCAATGCAGGGAGACAGTTTCAAGATTTAAGTGTCCAGACCACCAATAACCTGTCCTGTTCCTCCCATCCCGACACTACAGTTAAGGAAGACCACCAATGCCTCTACTTTCTCAGAAACTAAGAAAATTTGGCATGTCTGCTAGGACTCTCACCAACTTTTACAGATGCACCATAGAAAGCATTCTTTCTGGTTGTATCACACTTGGTATGGCTCCTACTCTGCCCAAGACTGCAAGAAACTGTAAGGGGTCCTGAATGAAGCCCATTCCATCACACAAACCAATTTCTCATCCATTGACTCCATCTACACTTCCCGCTGCCTTGACAAAGCAGCCAGCATAACCAAGGGTGTCACGCACCCCAGATATTCTCTCTTCCACCTTCTACCATTGGGAAAATGATATAAAAGTCTGAGGTCATGTACCAACTGAGTCAAGAACAGCTTCTTCCTGCTGTTGTCAGAATTATGAATGGACCTACCTTGCACTAAATTGATCTTTCTCTTCACCCTAGCTATGACATAATGTTACATTCTCTCTGCTTTCCATCTCTATGAATAATATGCTCTGTATAGTGCACAAGAAACAATACTTTTCACTGTATGCTATTACATGTGACAATAATAAATTGAATCAAAATCTAATCATGGAACTTTTTGCTCAACCCTCATAACCTGAGGAGGAGATGGAAGCAGGTGAATACCTGATTAAAAGGCCCTCCTTTATTTGTTGAGATGTCAGTCCAGGTTTGGTGCCCAGTGTGAGCCTCTTTTACCCGACCACACTGTTCACCACCCTACCCCCCTCCCTGAGAGATATACAGCTCAATGCTTACCCTTTCCCTCCACTCCCTCAGTCTTCTAATCTCCATCACTGAATGCATCTGAAGACTCAGCCACTTTCACCATTCCTTGCTTTGGCAGCTTATAAGTTGTCTGAAATAACAGCCTGACAATGATATTATTTAATGCTTACTCACATTTTGCAAATCAAAGCCCTACCATTACTCACTCCAGCAAATATAAATACAATTTATGCTGAAGCATTTCATTGTGACACGTGAAGGAGTCAATGACCCTTCAAAATGATCCTGCCACAAAATCTCCAAATGCAGGAGGGGACCATTCAGTTCATTGAGTCTGCACCCATTCTTCAACAGAACATCTCACTGTGCCCTTTCCATAACGCCATGCTAACCGCCCTAACCCATCTTGGAACACTAAGGAAGGGTTCAACATGACCAATCCACCTAACCTGTACATCTTTAGGGTGTGAGAGGAAACCAGAGCACTGGAGGAAACCCACACAGACATGGGGAGAATGTGCAAACACACAGTCAGAGGCTGGAATTGAGCCTGGGTCCCTGGTGCTGTGAGGCCGCAGTGCTAACCACTGTGCCACCAAATCATGATTCCTCCACTGGTTTACAACCCTCTTTGCTGGTATGATTCATGTTGTCTATCAAAACCGATGGTAAATGTCCACTTGCATAATTGTGCCTGAAGATTTAAGAGAACAGAGTGCAGGTTCCTGATATGCCAATTAATCCCTCATGCCTCCACATAAACCACGCTGATGCCATTACTAGAAATGGGGATGGGAATTCTAGATTTAGATCGCACTTGGCATTTTTAACACTAACCTAACACTTTGGCCCTGTGCCAGGATGGGTAAATGTGGTTTCGATGTCAGTGGGAATCGGCAGGTCCTATGTGAGCCACATAACATCCATACCTGTGCTAGGTGTGTAGAGCTGCAGTTCCTAAGGGATAAGGTTAAGGAACTGGAGATGCTGCTTGAGGATCTTCGTCTCATTAGGAAGAACGAGGAGATAATCGACAGGAGTTATCAACAGGTGGTCACACCAGGGCAATGGGAAGAAGGTGCGTGGGTGACTATCAGGAAGGGGAAAACTCGGGTGATGGAGAGCACACCAGAGGGTGTCTCCCTTTATAATAAGTACTCCTGCTTGAGTACTACTGGGGGGACAACTCGTCCGAGGGAGGCAGCAGTGGCCCTGAGCCAGTACGCAAAAAATCTAAGGAAGAGAGAGGCAAGGCGATACTAATAGGGGACTCCACTGTGAGGGGTTCAGACAGGCGTTTTTGTGGACACAGGAGAGAGTCGCGGATGGTGGTTTGTCTCCCTGGAGCTAGGATCCGGGATGTTTCTGGACACCTCCCAGACATCCTGAAAGGGGAGGGTGAGGAACCTGAAGTTGTGGTGCATATAGGTACTGCAGACATAGGCAAGAAGAGGGAGGCAGTCATCAAAAGGGATTATAGGGAAATGGGTAGGAAGCTGAGGAAGAGAAAAGCGAAGGCAGTAATTTCAGGATTGCTGCCTGCGCCTCGGGAGAATGAGAGCAGGAATCAAATGAGGCGGAGGATGAATGCATGGCTGTGGGACTGGAGCAGGGGGCAGGGATTCAGGTTCATAGATCATTGGGACCTCTTTAGGGGCAGGTGTGACCTGTACAGAAAGGACGGGTGGCACTTGAACCCTAGGGGGACTAATATCTTGGCAGGTAGACTAGCTAGGGCTACTGGGGAGTCTTTAAACTAGAAAAGCTGGGGGGTGGGAATACTGATGGGACGGTGAATAAGGAGGTTAGTTCCCAGGTAGGGAAGGACTGTAGGCACCCTGAGAGGGGGGTTAGGCAGGTGGTGGAAAAGGGAAATATCCTCACTGAGGGGCTGAGGTGTGTCTATTTTAATGCCAGGAGTGTAGTAAATATGGTAGATGAGCTTAGGGCGTGGATTGCTGCTTGGGAGTGTGATGTGGTGGCCATTACAGAGACTTGGTTGTCTCAGGGACAGGACTGGGTACTTCAGGTGCCGGGATTCAGGTGCTTCAGGAGGGACAGGGTTGGGGACAAAAGAGGAGGTGGTCTGGCACTGTTGATCAGGGACAGTGTCATGGCTGTAGAGAAGGTGGAAGACAGGGAGGGATTGTCTACGGAGTCTCTGTGAGTGGAAGTTAGGAACAGCAAAGGCTCGATAACTTTGCTAGGTGTATTCTATAGGCCGCCCAATAGCAACAGGGAACTTGAGGTGCAGATAGGGAATCAGATCCTAGACAGATGTAGAAATAACAGGGTTGTCGTGATGGGAGATTTCAATTTCCCAAACATCGACTGGAATATCCCAAGGGTAAAGAGTTTGGATGGTGTGGGGTCTGTTAGGTGTGTTCAGGAAGGTTTCCTGACACAGTACGTGGAAAAGCCTACGAGAGGAGAGGCTGTACTTGACCTGGTGCTTGCTAATGAGCCAGGGCAGGTATCGAATCTCACGGTAGGTGAGCATCTTGGGAATGGAGATCATAATTCTATCTCTTTCACGATAGCGATGGAAAGAGATAGGATCAGGCAGGCTAGGAAGGTGTATGTCTGGAGTAAGGGGAAATATGAAAACATTAGGCAGGTAATTGGACGCATAAACTGGAAGGAGGTGTTCTTGGGGAAGAATACAGAAGGAAAGTGGCGGTTTTTCAAGGAATGTTTGTCTAGGGCACTGCAAGACAACGTTCCAAGGAGTCAAGGAGGTTCTGGTAGGACGCGGGAACCGTGGTGCACGAAGGTAGTGGTGAACCTAGTTAGGAAGAAAAAAAAGGTATATAAAAGGTTCAGAGAGCTAGGGGATGTTAGGGATCTAGAGGAGTATAAGGTGTGTAGAAGGGAACTTAAAAAGGAAATTAGGAGAGCCAGAAGGGGTCATGAGAAGGCCTTGGCAGGGAAGATTAAGGAGAATCCCAAGGCCTTCTACAAATATGTGAAAAGTAAAAGGATGAGAAGAGAAGGGATAGGGCCTATAAAAGGTGAAGGGGGGAAAGTCTGTGTGAATCCGGAAGAAATGGCAGAGGTGCTTAACGAGTACTTTGCCTCGGTATTCACGGTGGAAAGTGAACTGGGAGATTGCACTGCAGGTTTGCGGCATACGGAAAAGATTGAGTATGTGGATGTTAGGAAAGAGGATGTGTTAGACCTGTTAAATTCTATCAAGATAGACAAGTCGCCGGGACCGGATGGGATGTACCCCAGGTTATTGTGGGAGGTGAGGGAAGTGGTTGCAGAGCCCCTGGCAATGATCTTTGCGTCGTCCATGGAAACGGGAGAGGTTCCGGAGGATTGGAGGATTGCGGATGTGGTTCCTATCTTTAAGAAAGGGAACAGGGATAGTCCAGGAAATTACCGACCGGTGAGTTTGACTTCAGTGGTTGGTGAGCTGATGGAGAGGCTTCTGAGGGATAAGATATATGAACATTTGGAGAAGTTTGGACTGATTAGAAATAGTCAGCATGGTTTTGTCAAGAGCAGGTCATGCCTTACGAGCCTAGTTGAGTTCTTCGAAAATGTGACTGAACACATTGACGAAGGAAGGGCAGTGGACGTAGTGTACATGGACTTTAGTAAGGCGTTTGATAAGGTCCCACATGCAAGGCTTCTGGAGAAGGTGAGAGGGCATGGGATCCAAGGGGCTTTGGCCTTGTGGATCCAGAACTGGCTTGCCGGCAGAAAGCAGAGAGTGGTTGTGGATGGGTCTTGTTCTGCATGGAGGTCGGTAACCAGTGGAGTGCCCCAGGGATCTGTTCTGGGACCCCTGCTGTTTGTCATTTTCATAAATGACCTGGATGAGGAAGTGGAGGGATGGGTTAGTAAGTTCGCCAACGATACAAAGATCGGTGGTGTTGTGGATGGTCTGGAGGGATGCCAAAAGTTGCAGCGGGACATAGACAGGATGCAAGACTGGGAGGAGAAGTGGCAGATGGACTTCAACGCAGATAAATGTGTAGTGGTCCATTTTGGCAGGAATAATGGGATGAAGGAGTACTATATAAGGGGTAGGACTCTTAGCTGTGTTGTAGAGCAGAAGGATCTCGGGGTCCGGGTCCATAGGACTCTTAAATCGGCCTCGCAGGTGGAGGAAGTGGTCAAGAAGGCGTACAGTGTACTGGCCTTCATTAATCGAGAAATAGAGTTTAGGAGTCAGGAGGTAATGATGCAGCTCTATAAGGCTCTTGTCAGACCCCAGTTGGAGTATTGTGCGCAGTTCTGGTCACCTCATTATAGGAAGGATGTAGAGGCTATTGAGAGAGTTCAGAGGAGATTTACAAGGATGCTGCCTGGATTGGGAGGCAGGCCTTAAGAAGATAGGTTGAGGGAGCTGGGACTCTTCTCACTGGAGAGACGTAGGTTGAGAGGCGACCTGATAGAGGTTTATAAAATGTTGAGAGGAATAGATAGGGTGGACTCTCAGAGACTATTTCCCCGAGCTGAAATGGTCACTATGAGAGGACACAGATTTAAGGCACAGGGAAGCAAATACAAAGGAGATGTCAGGAGTAGGTTTTTCACTCAGAGGGTGGTGAGTGAATGGAACCGACTGCCATTGGAGGTTGTTGAGGCAAACTCACTGGGGTCTTTTAAAAGACTTCTGGATGAGTATATGGAAAAGAATAGGATAGGGAGTTATAGATAGGTCTGTGGATTGGTAGATGTGATCGGTGCAACTCGTGGACCGAAGGGCCTGTTTGTGCTGTATTGTTCTATGTTCCATGTTCCTATAACCATACGTTCATTCATTCACTGAGACTCTGGTGGGTTTAGATGAAGAACATGTGGTCCCATTATTTCCAAAGATGAAGAAATGTGTTATCAGAGCCATGGGTTTGTGATAGGGGAGGCAATGACTGAGTGGTATTACATTAAATTACTAATCGAGAAACTCAACTAAAGTTCTGGGAACACGGGTTCAAATTTGAATTCAACAAAAAAAATTTGGAATGAAGAATCTACAACTGACCATGAAACCATTGTTGGAAAAATCCATCTGGTCCTTTAGGGAAGGAAATCTGCCATCCTTACCTAGTCTGGCCTATATGTGACTCCAGAGCCACAGCAATGTGGTTGACTCTCATCTGCTCTCCAAGGACAACTAAGGATGGGCAAGAAATGCTGGGCAGCGACACCCATGTCCCATGTATGAATAATAAAAATTGCTTGGAATGAAAGTGGGAAACACTATACAGAAGGTATTCTTTGACTTTGGACAAGCTGAGGAAAGGGTTAGAGAGGATTTAATTGTGATTTGCTTGAAAACTGAGATGAGCATCGCTAAGACCCAGCCATAATTTATTAGAGAATTACCGCTTGCCGTAACAAATTACATAAATATTTACTGTCACTACCTTCCTTACAGGAGACACTTGAGAGAAGATGACATTTGCTTGCTAGTTAATTAGAGTTAAAAAGAAATGATTTACTTCAATCCAGATTTTTATTTTCTTAAAATGGATAATTTCATATTAACTAGTATTGAATTACATCTGCCACTGTTTAGATTTGGGCCTGTGTCTGTGGGAGTTTGCGCATTCTCCCCGTGCTTGCATGGGTTTTCTCCGGATGTTCCGGTTTCCTCCCACATCCCAAAGATATGCTCTTAGGCTGATTGGCAGAACAAATTCTTCCTAAACTGTCTCGCAAATTTGGTTCCAATGCATAGTTCTTTAAACATAGACAGGGACAATGGGTAGAAGTGGGAACATCAAGGTGGCAGCGTGGGCTCGTTGGGCCGAAGGGCCTGTTTCCCATGCTGTTTTGTTTTTTGTTCTTATCAATATTCCCTTCCAGTTTACTTTAATTCCATCTTCGAATGTGGAAATCACTTTCTCCAGTCCTCAATGGATAACAGTGAAACTGGAACTACCCATAAATGAACTTTATTGGACATTATTACTAACTTCTCTAGACTGATCTTTACTCCCATTCTCCATCTTGGTCCTTGGACAATTTTTCATCCAGTCCATTACCCTGCTCCCCTTTCCATATCCTTTAGTCTTCTCCAATGTTATCTGATATAACTCCTGGCTAAAGGTGTTCCACATGTTCCAGATGTGTTCCACATCTAATGCAATTATATTGAAGACATTAATAGGTTGGGAATGGAAAGGTACGGACTCTGTAAGTGCACACGGCTTTAGTTTAAGCAGGCATCATGATTGGTACAGGCCCAGAGGGCCAAAGGGCCTGTTCCTGTGCTGTACTATTCTTTGTTCTTGTACTCTATCCACCGCATTTGGTATCTCCCCAAAAAACCCTAATTGGATTATGGAGCTTAAACCGTCTCTGAAATCTGTGTGGACTGCATCTAATTATTTTCTTTCATCCAGACATTTGGTCGTTTCATCTTGTTGAAAGGTTCCCAATTTTTTCTGATATTGATGTTAGACTATCTTATTTATTATTATTAAGGGTGGCTGGATCTTTCTTGAAATAGATATTAGGTTGAACCATAGAACCCTACAGTGCAGAAAAAGGCCCTTCAGCCCATCAAACCTGCACCGAACACAATCTCACCCAGACCCTATCCCCATATATTATACCCACTAATTCCTCTAACCTACGTATCCCTGGACACTAAGGGGCAATTTCTTAGCATGGCCAATCAACATAACCTGCACATCTTGAACTGTGGGAGGAAACCGGAGTATCTAGAGGAAACCCACGCAGACATGAGGAGAATGTGCAAACTCAACACAGACAGTGAACCAAGCCGGGAATCGAATCCAGGACCCTGTTGCTATGAAGCAGCTGTGCTAACCGCTGTGCTACCGTGCCGTCCTCCAATCTCAATAGAGCCGTGGACTATGGACCAAAATCTTCCACCGTCGTTCACAATGAGAATTTTCATGGTGCTGAAAGTAAATGGAGTTTCAGCCGGAATACTGAATTTTCCATTCTTGCTCATGACATGTCCCGCCATGGACGTAACCGGAGATTCCTGCCCATAATTTCGAGGACCTGCATTATATCTTTCATCATTTCCTGTACAATGATTGGATGTATCTAATCAGGTCTCAACATCTTATCCTTCATGAGATGAACCTCATTGGACAGCACCTTGGAACAGTGGTTAGCACTGCTGCCTCAAAGCACTGAGCCCGGGTTCAGTCCCTGACTTGGGTCACTGACTGTGCGGAGTCTGCACATTCTCCCTGTGTCTGCGTGGGTTTCCTCCGGGTGCTCCAGTTTCCTCCCACAGTCTAAGAGACTTGCTGGTTAGATGCATTGGCCATGCTAAATTCTCCCTCAGTGTACCTAAACAGACAGCAGAATGTGGCAACTAGGGGATGTTCACAATAACTTCATTGCAGTGCTAACTTGTGATACAAATAAAAAAACTTCAGTTAATTGATTTAATTAACCTTTAACCGATTCATCACTTATCTCCTCTCCTATTGCCTTCTTTGCGAAAGATTAAAGCAAAGAACTTGTTCAGTTTCCCCATCAATTTGTGTACATCCTCCATCTCGATGCTCTTTCGTTTCAGGGAATACATTTCACATTTAACAAGAGTCCTTCTGACATCATATTTATAAAATACTTTACTGTGTTTTTTAAAATTTAATGAGATTGTCTCCTCTTTGCTTTCTTTATTGCTTTCTTAATATTGTTTCTTATTTTCCCCTTGTATCCCTTCTTTTTAATATACCCACTGTCTCCAAATAACCTCATCAATTTTAACTTGTTTCGAACCTCTTCACTTCAACTGGAAGTTGTCTTTTTTAATAGGAATTGCCGTATTTTTACACTGCAGTGTTGCTGACTGCTTGTTAAAGATATATTTCATTGTTAATCCAAAGTGCTGTGAGCAGATTTCTCTTTCTTTCTCACCAGCTTATCACATATCCTTCGAAGATCTGTCATTTTCCCAGCTTGTACCCTGTCGCATTTCTTTCTCTATTTGGGTTTTCAGCCTATTGTGTTTCATTGGTAACATCTCTCCCCTTGTGTTTCTTGCTCTTTCCGTGTTTCAGGTGCCAGCACACGTTAATAATTCTTGCTGAGTTTCCCCACCAATTTGTGTTAAGGGGAAAACAGCAATAGCCGGGATTCTCCCCTAAAAAATGAAGCACCCAACAGATGGGAAACCAGGAGATTTTCCCACCCATTTATGAGCGTGCTGACCAGACCATCATAGAGAGATTCACATCGGAAATTGGGTTGG
The DNA here is from genome assembly GCA_024679065.1 of Sphyrna mokarran. Lineage (NCBI taxonomy): Eukaryota > Metazoa > Chordata > Chondrichthyes > Carcharhiniformes > Carcharhinidae > Sphyrna > Sphyrna mokarran. The sequence continues at coordinate 41,636,426 of JAGIQG010000024.1, forward strand.
AGCCTCATCTTGCCGAGAGCGCTGGATCAGCACGCTGGGTGGTCCATTGCGCTCGTGCTGATCTGTCAGTGAGGAGATCAGAGCATGCATATTGGGCCCACCCCTGATCACCAACCTAACCAATCCCCCGTGGCCAGCCCTAATGCCCCACCACGATCAAACCTGACTCTTGCCCACATGGCCAGTTCTGATCACTCTCCTCCCTTCCTTCTCCACCAATCCTATTGCAGAGTGTACAGTGGGTACCCCCACAAACACCAATTGGCACCTGTCTCCAGTAAACCCCACCCTTTGTGGCCCCACATCTTTGGCACTGCCTGGTGACTCCTTGGAAGTGCTCAGGAGCAGTGTCAGGGTGCCCAGTAAGCAGTTGTCAGGGTATCAAGCTGACAGTACCAGGCTGTACCTCTGCCCTGGACCTTCCGCAACTGGGCCTCAATGTTGCAATAAGCATGTTTGTTCCCAGTTGGTGAGGAGAAGCTGTAAACCCTACTGGTAGGGACCTATTCTAACAAGGTGGAGGATGGGTGGTGGTGGAGGGAGGGGGAGATACTCACAAGCGAAGAGATTACAATCCTGGGCTGCTAATTATTTGGAAATTGAAATTTCCATATGGTAATCAGCGTCATGCCAATTTCCAGTGCAGGACTGATTAAGTGGAAAGAAATGGCCTGGAAGATTCACGATCAGCCGGATGCCGGTTGTGAATCCCTGAATCCCATTAAACCCCTCCCTACTGATGACCTCGGTCTACTATACTAGTTGAGCAGTGCAGCAGGCTGGGAGAATCCTGGTCTAAATGTTTATTTACGTGTACAGGTTGTAGAGAGGCTTACAACCTCATGGCAGCTCCTGAGAAGGTTCTGGAAACCTCTCCTTACCAGGGTGACTCCCCCACCCTGCTCCCCCATTGGGTGATGTGACTCTGCAGATTGGTCTCTCAGTGAACTATCGCCACACATATTATCGCACATTCACCATTGATCAATGTTACTGAGTTGGGTATATACTATTCTATACCATCGTTCTTATGATGTGGACATCTCTGGTGAGACTGTTACTTACAGCTTAGGCCTAATTGCACTTCAGTGGATGGACCATTTTCTTGGGCCACTGCAGTCTGTGTGATAAAGACAACATATTGCAGATGCTGGAATCTGAAACAAAAACAGAAAATGCTGGAAAATCTAAGCAGGTCTGACAGCATCAGTGGAAAGGGAATCGAGCCAAAGTTTCGAGTCAGGGTGACCCTTCCCTCGGAGCTGAGAGATTTCTACTATGAGTGTGGGGAGGGCAGAGGGCTGCAATTGGATCAAAGAAATGTAAATCATGATGAAGAAGTGTGAGAGAGATGCTAATATCCCTGTGTGTGTGACGGTGGTCCTCTCACCGTATGTTCGTTACAGCTGTTGGTCCAATGAAATTGGCATGTTCTGCGGCAGTGGAGGTGGGATCTTCCAGTCCTGCTGCTGTAAATGGGGTTTCTCATTGTTCACACCCTCCATCGCCAAGGAGACCATGGCAGAAGATCATGGAAGACCAGCAGATCCTGCCAGCGGGAACAATTGGAGAATCCACCAATACTATCAGAATGCTGCGTGAATTTGAGGAGAAAATGGAGATAATGGCGTTCCAACACCGTTTGTTCCATTTTGCTTCCAAATCATACTGGTTTGCCACAGGTTTGCAAGATCTTGTTGAAGAACATAGAACATAGAACACTACAGCACAAACAGGCCCTTCAGCCCACAAGTTGCACCGATCACATCTATACCTACCAAGCCACAGACCTATCTATAACCCCCTATCCCATTAGTTCCCATATACTCATCCAGAAGTCTTTTAAAAGACCCCAGCGAGTTCGCCTCCACCACCACCAACGGCAGCTGATTCCATTCATTCACCACCCTCTGAGTGAAAAACTTACCCCTAACATCCCCTCTGTATTTGCTTCCCTGCACCTTAAATCTGTGTCCTCTCGTAGTGACCATTTCAGCTCGGGGAAATAGTCTCCGAGAGTCCACCCTATCTATTCCTCTCAACATTTTATAAACCTCTATCAAGTCGCCTCTCAACCTATGTCTCTCCAGTGAGAAGAGTCCCAGCTCCCTCAACCTATCTTCATAAGGCCTGCCTCCCAATTCAGGCAGCATCCTTGTAAATCTCCTCTGCACTCTCTCAACAGCCTCTACATCCTTCCTATAATGAGGCGACCAGAACTGCGCACAATACTCCAACTGGGGTCTGACAAGAGTCTTATAGAGCTGCATCATTACCTCCCGACTCCTAAACTCTATTCCTCGATTAATGAAGGCCAGTACACCGTACGCCTCCTTGACCACTTCCTCCACCTGCGAGGCCGATTTAAGAGTCCTATGGACCCAGACCCCGAGATCCTTCTGCTCTACAACACAGCTAAGACTCCTACCCCTTATATTGTACTCCTTCATCCCATTATTCTTGCCAAAATGGACCACTACACATTTATCTGCGTTGAAGTCCATCTGCCACTTCTCCGCCCAGTCTTGCATCCTGTCTATGTCCCACTGCAACTTTTGACATCCCTCCAGACCATCCACAACACCACCGACCTTTGTATCGTCGGCGAACTTACTAAACCATCCCTCCACTTCCTCATCCAGGTCATTTATGAAAATGACAAACAGCAAGGGTCCCAGAACAGATCCCTGGGGCACTCCACTGGTGACCGACCTCCAAGCAGAAAAAGACCCATCCACAACCATTCTCTGCCTTCTGCCGGCAACCCAGTTCTGGATCCACAAGGCCAAAGCCCCTTGGATCCCATGCCCTCTCACCTTCTCAAGAAGCCTTGCATGGGGGATCTTATCAAACGCCTTGCTGAAGTCCATGTTCACTACGTCCACTGCTCTTCCTTCGTCAATGTGTTCAGTCACATTTTCGAAGAACTCAGCTAGACTCGTAAGGCACGACCTGCCCTTGACAAAACCATGCTGACTATTTCTGATCATTCTAAATTTCTCCAAATGCTCATAAATCTAGTCTCTCAGAAGCCTCTCTATCAGCTTACCAACCACTGAGGTCAGACTCAGCGGTCAGTAATTTTCCGGACTATCCTTGTTCCCTTTCTTACAAATAGGAACCACATCCGCAATGCTCCAATCGTCCGGAACCTCTCCAGTTTCCATGGACAACACAAAGATCATCGCCAGGGGCTCTGCAATCACTTCCCTCACTTCCCACAATAACCTGGGGTACATCCCATCCGGTCCCGGCGATTTGTCTATCTTGATAGAATTTAAAAGTTCTAACACATCTTCTTCCCTAACATCCACATACTCAATCTTTTCCGTTTGCCGCAAACCTGTAGTACAACCTCCCAGATCACTTTCCACCGTGAATACCGAGGCAAAGTACTCATTAAGCACCTCTGCCGTTTCTTCCGGATTCACACAGACTTTTCCCCCTTCACGTTTTATAGGTCCTATCCTTTCTCTTCTCATCCTTTTACTTTTCAAGAAGTTGAGACATTTTAGCAGAACCTCTTGTCTTCAGTGGGCACCATTTACTCCAATAAGAATCAAACAGGCTGAAGGGATCTATTTCCGGTCTTGCCAATGTCAAAAGAAATGCCGTGTCAGAAACTGAAACAACTGGGCTCAGAACCCTTCCTCCTGGCTTCAGGCTGAATATCTTGACATAGAGTTTAGAGAAGTGGACGGCTTCCATCAAATCAATTATCAAGTGTTGGCAAAAAGGTGGGTATCAAAAGTGTGTCTGAAAGCTGCAAAGCTCTGTGTCAATGTTCTTAATGACACACTCACACGCTCAGTGGGAAATACAGCCTTCGGTTCCATGCTCAGCTGGAACCATTCCCACTTAAACCAATTGCTGCTGACGCTGTTGAAATTTATTCAGAAACACCAGCAACAGATCTCTTTAAAGATCATACACAACAGGAGCAGGTGTAGGCTATTTGGCCCATCAAGAAGATCAGACAAGAGATACCATGGCTGATCTAATTGGGGCTTTAATTCTTCTTTACAACTTAACTCCTGTCACATGGAGTGAAATAATTGAAATGACGATATAACTGATCAATTTCTGGCTGCATACCGTGACACAGAAAGAAATCCCACACCACCAGTTTAAAAGCCAAACAGGTTTACTTGTAGCAAAAGCCACAAGCTTTCGGGGCAGCCTATCCCTTCGTCAGGTGGCTGGGAGTTCTGGGAGTTCTGAACTCCCAGCCTCCTGACAAAGGGACAGGTTGTCCCGAAAACTTGCGGCTTTTTTTAAAAAACTTTATTCCAATTCAATCCAGTCAAATTAAATCCAATTCAGAGTCCCAACAAGTTGAGACATTCCCAATCCAAGCTGACAAGGACAGGGGCTCTCACCACCTGTCTTGGGCTTGATCCACATGATCCAAGCTGATCGGAGTAGACATAGCTCCTCCTCCAAGGCTTGATCTCAATTCCATCTTAGCCGAAAGGCCGAGATGTCGCTTTAAAAAATTGCTTCAAATGAAACTAAAATGTAACCCAATGACTTTAACTAAGTGCAGCATGTCGATACTACATTTGATCTTAGCCAAAAGGCCCAAAAAGCTTGCGTCTTTTGCTACAAATAAACCTGTTTGGACTTTAAACTGGTGTTGTGGGATTTCTTCCTGTTTTACCCCAGTCCAACGCCGGCATCTCCATATCATGCATACTGTGACAATGATTATGTCTGCAATGTTGTGAGAACATTCTGGGATTATCTCAGGTTGGCCATGATTGAAGTTACCAAATTGATCTTTGTGGCAACACAAAGGTTTAATGAGTGGAAAATTGTAAATTTATCTGTGCAAGCAGATACTTAGCAGGAATTCAGCATGAGTTGCTCTGTGTGTTGCAGCGTTGGTGAGGCAGGATATATTCAATAAAAACGCTGAAATTATAAGGACAGATACGGTTATTTTTAATTCCAGACATTCCAATGGTATCTGCACTCAAGATTATCAGCAGAAAGTGATAGCCAATTTTGGCATGCATGAGGACAGCCTCATCCAGGATCTTGGGTTCATGTCACGCCACATGTAACCCCCACCACACTGCCTAGGCTTGCAAAATCCTACAAACAGTCCTGGCTTGAGGCAATTCAATTTAACCTATCATTATCCCTCTCTCCACTCTCACCGTCTGTACCTGTAAAAACCTAATCACCTCACATTCCAATCATTCTTCACATTCCAATCTGTAATTATCTTACAATTGTGTCTCTGTCTATCTAAGCATATATATGCCACAGAATCCGTATGCAAACCTACCTCCACTTATCTGATGAAGGAGCTGTGTTCCAAAAGCTTGTGATTCCAAGTACACCTGTTGTTGTGAGATTTCTTACTGGATAATTAAAACACTGTAAGAAGTCTCACAACACCAGGTTAAGGCCTAACAGGTTTATTTGGTAGCAAAAGCCACCAGCTTTCAGAGCACTGCTCCTTCATCAGCTAAGTGGGAGTTCTGTTCACAAACAGGTATATAAAGACACAAACTCAATTTACAAAATAATGATTGGAATGTGAATCTTTATAGCTAATCAAGTCTTAAAGGTACATTTAAGATTAAAAGTACCTTTAAAGGTTACTTTAAGATTGATTAGCTGTAAAGATTCACATTCCAATCATTCTGTAAATTGAGTTTGTATCTTTATATGCTCTGTTTATGATCAGAACTCTCACTTACCTGACGAAGGAGCAGTGCTCCAAAAGATAGTGGCTTTTGTACCAAATAAACCTGTTAGACTTTAACCTGGTGTTGTGAGACTTCTTACTGTGTTTATTCCAGTCCAATGCTAGCATCTCCACATTATTAAAACACTGACAGGAAAAACCTCATTGAGGAATATTGAAGCTTTTTCTGGGTTAATGGAATTATTACAGTAGCCATGGGAGCAGGAAGCTTTGAAACAGTTTGAAGATGCACCTAGATACAGCTTAACAATTGTACGGAATAAGGTCTTTTTGTGGGTCTTGGAACAGTCAAAAAATACAATTCGAAACTATTCGTAGGGACTTGATCGATGAGGACTGACATTGAGCCGACCATATAGAGAGTAACCAATCCTTGATCACAACATGCTTTGAACACATGTACAGAGCGGGAAAAGAGTTATCTTTCCTTTATCCTTCAGTCAAACATTGACCAAGACATCAGAGGTTGCATCTTTCCCCCCAGACATTTTGGGTGTGAGCAGGGATTAGATTATTGTTTCACTCAGGGCAATGGGACTTTTTATTCTCCTGATTGAGTGAAAGCAGAGAGCTGGGGGTGAAGCGTTGGTTATCCACGGCTGAGTTCAAGACATAAGGTGAAAGAGAGCAGTTTTTTTGTCTGTGGGTCAAAGAAAAGAGATTGGGGAGGAGGAAGGGGGTGGGGGAAAAGGGGGGTTGGGCAAACCTGGGAACCTGGTGGTAGGATTGTAGAATAGAATCACAGAATCCCTACAGAGCAGGAGGAGGACATGCGGCCTATCCAGCCCATACCAACAACAATCCTATCCAGGCCCTATCCCACATATTTACTCTGTTAATCTTCTGATATTTACAATCATTTATCATACTAACCCTCGTAACATGCACATCTTTGGAGTATGGGAGGAAACCGGAGTACCCAGAGGAAACCCACGCAGACACAGGGAGAATGTGCAGACTCCACACAGTGACTTAAGGCCAGAATCGAATCCGGGTCCCTGACACTGTGAGGTAGCAGTGCTAACCACTGTGTCACCGTGCCGCCCAGATTTAGCTCTGTGAGGATCATGCAGATAATTGAATGTGTGAAGTTGTGGTTTCATTTTTTGAAGAGAGGGAACTTGATGAAAGCAGTCAGTTTTTCTGTGCAAAAGATTTGTTCTATAGTTTGAAAGATGGGACATAAACTGGATTTGTGTAGCAGAGCGGTGCAGCGGAAAGATGTTGGGCCATAAACCAGAAGTCAACGGATCAATACCATTCTCTGCTGTTTCATTTGAACAGCACAGTGGTTAGCACTGCTGCTTCACAGCGGCAGGAGTCCGAGTTCAATTCCAGCCTCGGGTCAGTATCTATGTGGAGTTTGCACATTCTATCTGTCTCTGTGTGGGTTTCCTGCAGATGTTCCAGTTTCCCCCCACAGTCCAAAGATGTGCAGGTTAGGTTGACTGGTTAAATTGACCCTCAGCATCAGGGGGATTTGCAGGGTAAATATGTGGGTTACAGGGATGGAGCCTTGGTAAGATTGCAATCGGTTCAAACTCAATGGACTGAATGGCCTCCTTCCGCACTGTAGAGATTCTATGGTTGGAGGGATTCAGCTCAAGTGGGATATTTATAAATTGAGGACACAATTGGATTGGGAGGAATCAGTTTGTAAGTGTTGTTTTTCATTGACAGATCCTGCATGATGTTATTCGCCTGTTCATCAACTATCAGCGGACTATCCATATCCCTGTGATTCCAAAACATCGTCAATAAAATTAGTTTTAAAACTTATCAGCCCATACCTTTGTCCGTGTCACTACTTTTCTATTTAAGTCTGAATCCGGGAATTGTTATAGTTTTACACCCCATAACCTTTGATTCCTTTGTAACTCAGAACTCCATCTAACTCAGCCTTGAATGTCTGCAATGACCAAACCTCCACTCTCCCTGTAGAAGAGAATTCCAAAGATTAACACCCTCATTGCTGTCTCAGAGAGTAATATATTTCATCCTTGTTTTTCTGAGTTTCTTTCTCTGAATATGTATTTTTCCTTTAGCTCTCTCTCCCTCTCTTTCTTTCTCTCTTTTCCCTTAGCGCTCTCAACTGCTCAATTTTCCGATTATTTTTGTCTCACTCTAAACTCCTTTCAGAAACACTATATTCTGGCTCGCTCCTTCACTGTAGAAATTCTGCATTAGATTCTGAGAGAATGATCTGGCCACCGCGTGAGGGGGAGCTGGGATTGTCCTCCCTAAATGAGCAAACAATCGCAATCTGGCACATGGCCTCCTGCTATAGAGGCGTCTTCTGAGGATCTTTCTCTGATAGTATGGAGCACATCAAGTCCACACTATTCAGAACATTCTGGAAGTTGAGATAATGAGCTCTAGCTTGCTTAATGTCCAGCACTTTGATTTGAAAATGGAAGGATTTTCGTTATTTGCATCTTTGAAAATACCATAGATGACCTGGTGGAGAAGACCACCGCTTATTTTTGGATGTCAAAATGCACGTTTTGACCTTTTCAGAACTTAGAAATCAACTACTATTTTCCAGCCAATTACTTTGTGTTCAAGGCAATGCTCATGTTAAGAGTTTGCTTCTATTTTTAAATTCAGACATATTTTTGGGGTTATATTCACCTGATAAACCAAACACACAATCAAGCAGGTGACCCAGGCCCTGTTAGAGTCTGCACAGTGCAGGAGGAGGCCATTCAGCCCATCACGCCTGCACTGACAACAATCCCACCCAGCCCCTATCCCTGCAACCACATATATTGACCTTGTTAATCTCTTGATATGTAGAGGGGAGTCATGGCCGATACGGCCAATCCACCGAACCCACACATCTTTGGATTGTGGGAGGAAACCGCAGCACTCAGGGGAAACCCACACAGACACAGTGAGAATGTGCAAACCTCACACAGACAGTGACCCAAGGCTGAAATTGAACCTGGGTCCCTGACACCATGAGGCAGCAGTACTAACCACTGTGCCACCAGGTTGCAAAGATAATGCATGGGGGTTTAACATACAGCCACGCAGAGCAGACACACACAGTGACTGATAATAGAAATGTTAACGTGTTTCCAAACCGCAACTATCCACGCCTAGACTGATGGTTCACATTTTAAACTAAATTAACACCTGTCTGGGAGGGATTTTTTTTACAGTTTCAAATGTCGACTCATTTTCTGACCTTTACACCAGTGAATCTTCCAATCCTGTTGAAGATGGACCTTCTCCCCGCCGCCCTCCCCCCCACCCACCCACCCCGCCTCTCCCCCCGGGGTGGGAGGGGGGTCCCCTGACAGCGGGATGAGTGAACCATACAAGCCCATCGCTAATATCTATAGATCAGGAAGATCACGCCAGCATCCAATAGTGAGCCTCCTCCACAACGAGAAACATTTTTAAAAGTCCCAAGTCATCTCTCTATTTGTCTGGTGTCTGTAATAAAAGACAATGTTTGTTTTGATTTGATTTGATTTGATAGAGAGTCTGACAGCAAATGAAAATGTTATTTGTGTATATAGACACTCAATATCCGCCTGACACTCAGAAAGGTTTGGACGTGTTTGTTAATAACACCATGGTTTGTGATGATCATTTAACATATACAAAACTGTCGTGAAAATGTCAGGAGGTCTGACAGCATCTGTGGAGATAGCACAGATTTAATGGGGGTGACTTTGAACCCACACTCTCTATCTGGGGGGGGGCAGGGCTGGTCCCAGAAGCAGCATTTCAGGGAGAGGGGTCAAGTGAAATCAGGCCTTTCTGCCCTTCATATTGTGGCTCCCCTTGCTCTAAAGAGGTTGTAAAAGGCTGGGATGCAGGCAGTTTTTCCCACATGCTCCATCCTGGGCTCCTGTTAGTATTGTAGCTGAGGGAGAGCCCTTTCTTTGTGGGGGCTGGCAAGAGGGTGGGAGGGCTTGACAGCAACAGACTTAGTCCTGGGGGAGAAGTGACTGTGAGTCACCTGGGTGGTATCCCATGACAGGCTGGGTTGTAAGGGCACATTGGGGATTTGGTAATGGGCTGCGTTTCCCCTCATGCGAATAGAAGGGCCTCACACTTGGGGGGAGACGGTGACAGTGTTATTGGAACCCACATTCGGGCAACGGTGTGAGGACAAAGGGGAGAAGCTGCCCAGAAAGCCAAACCCAATGGTCAGGGTACTTGCATGTAACGGTATATCTCAATGGGTCACGGAAGGCTGATCAGCTGTGGACCTGTTGTGACCTGGGAGAAATAGGGTGCCCTCTAGGAATGTATGGTGATGCTCACTGCTGGCCTCGCACCATTCAGCCGTGCCTTGTCTGTCACAAGAGGGAGACACTTGGTTGAACCGACACTCTGGCCTCACTTTACTAATGGTAATGTCAATAAAGGTTACGCAGACGAGCAGCACAACCATTGTGTGGAGGTTACCTTTTAACTCTTTGCGCCTATATGTCCCAAGCATTGAGACGACAAAGGCTGCAACATCACACAGATAACACTGGTGTGAACCCCCCTGCAAAGTGTGATGGTGGTGCCTATCACCCAGACACCCCAGTCGAGGTCATGGCGGGGGACATTGGGGAGATCCCTGTCAAGATGCAAATACCGCTCACATGCAGCCTCTCCATCACCTGCCCTCTAACATGGCGCCAGGTTTCTTTGAGGGACGTTAGGGGCTGGAGGAATGTGGGCAATTGTTACCACGGAGACCCTGGTGGATCCATGCTACATCCTGCTGGGATTGACAAGGCCCAATGTGGAGATGTGGTTCTAGTGTCAGAGTGGAGAGTGTGAGGGATGGCGTTGAGGCACCTACTGAGTGTGCTTCCATTGGGTGGAACAATTGAGAGAGGGGAGTCAGGACTCCCTCACAAATCTTTATGGCTCTCTGTGGTTTTCTTTCCTTTACAGTGCACCGTCTGGAAGATCATGGAGCCTGACGAGTTAGCTGTCCGATTTATTGGCACAGGACAGTGGCAGGAAAACCAACCTGCCACAGCAGCTGACCAGGAGCAGTGCCCTGTGGAGGAGGGAGATGCTGGGCCTTTCGCTATTCTGGGAGCAGCCCCATAGATATATCAGTATAGGCAGAGGGTTTTCCAACATTGTACCTGTAGATATCAGAGATGCAGTGCTGTAGAAGGCTACATCTGTCCCAGGAGATGATGGACTACCTCTGCCAGGCCCTGCTAGAGCTGGCACCACATGAAATGGGTGAAATCAACTTACCAACCAACTTGTGGCTCTTAAATTCAAAGCTGCTCTGATTTTCAATGTGAGTGGCTCATTCCAAAGCAACAAGGTCAACTTGTCTGGCATCTCCCAATTGGCCACACATAAATGCATCTGGAAGGTTACAGATGCCCTTTGTGCGAGGGTTCACAGGTAAATCAACTCTGGGACCAGGTGAGCCAAGGTGCCAGGGCCATGGGCTTCACCACCTTAGCAGGATTGCCCCAAGTGCAAGGTTTGGTTGACTGCACCCACATGGTCCTTGTGTTCCAGGATACCACTCAGAACTGCAAGGGATACTCATCCAGGGCTCAATGAACTCAGTAAGGCAGGATACGTAGCAGCTAGACACCCCACGCACATCAGGAGTCCTGGTGTTCACATCACCGAGTTGGGCAGCCTGGCACCACCACCTGGCCTCATGATCACTAAAGAACAGTGTTAGACATGAGAGGGATGCGCTTTGGTAGAGGAAGGAGACAAGGGGGTTCACCCTTCCATGGATGGATGGGTGCTTGAGGGTAGGGTGGGGAGTGCATGCCCACCTTACAGCCTCACCAGTGTGGGAGACACACAGTGCTTCCATTCTTACAGTGCACAGGGATGAGGCAATGGGTGTGTACTGTGATTCTCTCAGGCTTGGTGACATGAACAAATAGGGTGGGGGCTCTGTGGTGAACACAGTGAAATTCAGTGCCAAACATTCAGTACAAACTAGTGACCGATCTACACTGGTGCCTATATCCACCCATGCCAATTACGGTTTCTGAATCTCCCTTATCCTCTTACTATGTCCAGGTGTCTCCCCAGGATCCACAGCTGAGGTTGAGTTGACCTGTTGACTTACACATGTCTTTTGCCTGACATGGCCTTAGCGGGTGTTCCCTGGGAGGGTTCCCTGGGAGGCCTCCCTTTGGGCAGCAGGATGTTGGACTGCTGCCCTCCTCAGTGTCAAGGGCTGGAGGAGTGTCACTCACAGAGAGAGGGTGTCAGATGGGCTTGTTGCTCTGGAATGAGCCACTCACATTGAAATTCAGAGCAGCTTTGAGCTTAAGAGCCACAAGAGTGACCAGTAGATTTCCTCCCATTTTATGTGGTGCCAGCTCTAGCAGGGCCTGGCAGAGGTAGTCCACCATCTCCTGGGACAGATGTAGCCTTCTACAGCACTGCATCTCTGATATCTACAGGTACAATGTTGGAAAACCCTCTGCCTGTACTGATATGTCTATGGGGCTGCTCCCAGAACAGTGAAAGGCCCAGCATCTCCCTCCTCCACAGGGCACTGCTCCTGGTCAGCTGCTGCGGCAGGTTGGTTTATCTGCCACTAACTTGTGCCAATAAATAGGACAGCTAACTCGACAGGCTCCATGATTCTCAGGTCGAGGTTCTTCCACTCTTCAGTTTCCTCGGAGTCCCTGGGCTCCTCCATGGCATGGAGAGGATGCTGGAGTAAGATCCAGAAGCCCCATTGTCCTCTGGCACTGAGAGTCATGGATTCCCAACAGGGACTGCACCGTGCAGTCGAAGTTCTGGAGCTCACACCCTCAGACGTGGAGTTCACACACTGAGCCATGGTGCAGACATCTCCTGCCGAGGAGTATTCATCCTGTGCCACTCTCACAGTGTTGGCCTCGGATAGAAGGCAATGGGACTCTTTCACTCAGCCTTGCACTCTGAGGAGGGACGTTCTCATCCCTTCCTGATACTCACGACTCTGCCATTGCAGCTCCGGCAGCTGTGGGATGACTGGGCCCAGGGACACATCATCAGCCTGGGGCTCAGCAGAGTCCTGGACTCCGGCATCCCTCCGAGTGCTGGTTCCCTGGGGAATCGCTTCCTCCGCCTGCTGTGGATCTTCAGCTGTGAGGTGCTGACCAGTAAGTGACCTAGAATCCTGTCTCCTTACTGAACCTACCGAGGTGTGAGTATCTGCACTGATGATGGGTGTGGGTGATAGCTGTGACGCCTCTTCAATGGCGGGATTGGAGAAGTTTCCCTCTGAGTTGCTGGAATCAGTGAGGACGTGCTTGGAGCAATGGCCCTCCCCCTGTCAGCTGACAGCTTCATCTGATCCCCATCAGCAGCAATCTGGAAAATTATGAAAAATGCCATTCCACCTTCTTTAATTGGCTTCACATCAATTCTTGATGGTGGTTACCAGCTACACATCTGTGGTTAGTGCTGCTCACCCTGATCCTTGCTCAGGAAAATACGTCTGAGAAACATTATGGTGCAAGGCAACCAGAACCCTGTTGATAGGTTACCTTTTGGCTCTGGCCTGTCCAATCTCAACCCCATCAGAGGCTGAAAATCTACCCCAAATTTCTACTTTGAGAATGAATCAAAGCTGAGGATTCTAAACGTAAAATCATCATTAATAAATCCAATAAGGAATTCAGGAGAAACTTCTTAATCTAGATAGTGGTTAGAACATAGAACTTACTGCTCCATGAGTTCACACTGACTTGGAGTGTTGACTCTGTTTCTGGCTCCATGGATGCTGCCTGACATGCTGAGTTTTTCCAGAATTTCCCACTCTTATTTTAGATTTAAAGTTTTTGAAATACTAAAACTTGAAAAGGTTGAAGTAAGCAGTACAGGTGCATTTAGGGGAAATTAGATAAATACATGAATGAGAAACAAATAAAAGAATATATTGATAGGGTGAGATAAAAAAAAGGATGGAGGGGCATAAACGGATATAGACCAGTTTGACCATATCGCCCATTTCTGTACTGTAAATTCAATGCAATTCTGCATAATCCTGACCCACCCTCCCCAACCCATTTTCAACATCAGGAAGGTTACCATTGACTGGAAACAGAACTGCACTAACAATATAAACACTAACAATATAAATCAAAGGCTAGGAATTCTGTGACGAGTAACCCAGCTTCCGAATCTCCAAATCTAGTCAACAATCTACAAGGCACAAGTCAGGAGAGTGATGAAATACTCTCCTGAATGGGTGGGTGTATCTCCAACAACACTCAAGAAGCTCGACACCATTCAGGACAAAGCAGCCCCGCTTGATTGGCATTCTATCCATAAACATTGACTCCACCTCCTACTGACAAAGGCATCCACAGGTAGCATCTACGGAGAGAGAAACAACAGCTTCCAAACCCATGACTACTACCATCTAGAAGGACAAGGGCAGCAGACACTTGGGAAGACCAGCACTTGGAGATTCCCCTCCCAGCTACTTACATTCTTGGAATATATCACCATTCCTTCATTGTTGCTGGGTCAAAAACCCACAACTCCCTCCCTAACAGCACTGTGGGTGTATCTACCCCACATGGACGGCAGCAATTCAAGATGGCAGCTCGCTAACTGTCACTTTCTCAAGGGCAATTGGAGATGGGCAGTTAATGCTTGCCCAGCTAGCGACGCCCACATCCTGTAAAATCTACCTAGCAACCCCTTAATTGATTGGACATTTCTCAAAACCTCTTCTTAACAGAGGATTGCAAATAGCTTCCCAGGCTCAATTCTTTGCCTCTTGTAATGTGCCCTCCCTTAGGATGTTTTTCTTCGAAAAGGAGTAGAATGGAAAGATAAAATGTTATTTATCACCAGCCAAATAGTCATCAGTGCCTTGAATTACAATGCTCCAGCAGTAGCTTTCTGCATATCATTCCTGAGTAAAAGAAACATGAGAGAGCTCATGATTCATTCTGAGGGGAACTCATTCATCAACTATTTGCTGGATGGAGCTTTTCAATTCATCATGACTTCCAGCTTCCTCTAACCAAATCAGAATTTCTGTCCTGATAATTCAATTTGTTTAATCCGGAAAAGCTGAATTCTTACAAACTTCTCGGAAGAGGAACGACAGTATATTATATCCAGAGATTAGCTCTCAAACGTTAATCCAGTTACTATCTCAGGTGATCCCACCAGTTTGAAGGACACATGGGATGTGTTGGTAAATGTAGTGCCTTCACACAGCAAAAGTCCATTTGACCAAGGTGTAAAATGCTCCTGAGCACTTTTTCTTTCCAATGCCAACGTCACAACACATTCCTGACAGGTTATAGAGGATCATAGATTCCTACGGTGCAGAAGGAGGCTCTTCGGCCCATTGAGTCTGCACTGACCACAATCCCACACAGGCCCTATTCCCGTATCCCATACATTTACGCTAGCTAGTTCCCCTGCCACTAAGGGACAATTTAACACAACCAATCCACCTAATCCACACATCTTTGGGCTGTGGGAGGAAACTGGAGCACCCGGAGGAAACCCATGCAGGCACGGGGAGAATGTGTAAATTCTGTAGCAAATGTAATAAACTCAATGTCATATTCCTTTTATAAAGATTCAGATAGCAGCTGCTATTCTTGAGTTTGTATTCATTTGTGGGACGTGGGTGTTGCTGGCTGGTCAGCATTTATTGTCCATCCCTAGTTGCCCTTGTGTTGAGTGGCTTGCTGGGCCATTTCAAAGAGCAGTTGAGAGACAACCATATTGCTTTGGCTCTGGAGTCACAGGTTGGCCAGACCAGGTAAGGACAGCAGATTTCCTTTCTTAAAGGTAATTAATATACCAGATGGGGTTTTTCCACCAATGACAATGGTTTCAGCATCACCAGTAGGTTCTTAATTCCAAATTTTTTTATTGAATTCAAATTCCACCATCTGCCGTGGTGGGATTCGAATCTGGGTCCCCAGAATATTAGCTGAATTTTTGGATTAATGCTTAAGCGATAAAACTACCCGGCCACCCTGAGGAGTTCTGCATTTCTATCTGGCTTGGAATTACTATGCAAGATGTATTCTTCATATTTCAAAGAGGATATGGAAGCATTGGAGAAGATGCTGAATTGATTCAAAAGGATAACACCAAAGCCTATAGGTTCTGAATAGAAGATTGAGGAGAAGACTGAAGAAGCTGATGATCTTTGCTGGAAAAGGGCAAGATGAGGTGCAGCCTAATAGCAGTCTTTAAAATCACAAAGATATGAGTTACATGCAGCCCAGAGATTTCTTTTTCTCTGCTTCTCTCTTTTTAACTGAACTGAGGCATTTTTCTGTCACTGTCCCCTCTCCCTTTAGGATCTCGCCCTGTCCCCTCCCCCTTTGGGATCTCTCCCTGTCCCCACTCCCTTTGGGATCACTCCCTGTCCCCTCCCCCTTTGGGATCACTCCCTGTCCCCTCTCCCTTTGGGATCACTCCCTGTCCCCTCCCCCTTTGGGATCTCGCCCTGTCCCCTCTCCCTTTGGGATCACTCCCTGTCCCCTCTCCCTTTGGGATCACTCCCTGTCCCCACTCCCTTTGGGATTACTCCCTGTCCCCTCCCCTTTGGGATCACTCCCTGTCCCCACTCCCTTTGGGATCACTCCCTGTCCCTCCCCCTTTGGATCTCGCCCTGTCCCCTCTCCCTTTGGGATCACTCCCTGTCCCACTCCCTTTGGGATCTCGCCCTGTCCCCATCCCTTTGGGATCACTCCCTGTCCCCTCTTCCCTTTGGGATCTCGCCCTGTCCCCTCTCCCTTTGGGATCTCGCCCTGTCCCCTCTCCCTTTGGGATCACTCCCTGTCCCCACTCCTTTGGGATCACTCCCTGTCCCCACTCCCTTTGGGATCACTCCCTGTCCCCTCTCCCTTTGGGATCTCGCCCTGTCCCCTCTCCCTTTGGGATCACTCCCTGTCCCCACTCCCTTTGGGATCTCGCCCTGTCCCCTCTCCCTTTAGGATCTCTCCCTGTCCCCTCTCTCTTTGGGATCACTCTCTCTCCTCTCTCCCTTCAGAATCTCTCCCTTCTTCCTTTGGGATTTCTCCCTGTCCCCTCTCTCTTTGGGATCACTCTCTCTCCTCTCTCCCTTCGGAATCTCTCCCTCTCCCTTTGGGATCTCTCCCTTCTTCCTTTGGGATTTCTCCCTGTCCCCTCTCTCTTTGGGATCACTCTCTCTCCTCTCTCCCTTCGGAATCTCTCCCTCTCCCTTTGGGATCTCTCTCCCTTCTTCCTTTGGGATTTCTCCCTGTCCCCTCTCTCTTTCGGATCACCCCCTGCCCCGTCTCTCTTTGGGATCTCTCCTTCTCCCTTCTTCTTTCGGAATCCCTCCCTCTCCCCTCTCCCTTTGGGATCTCTCCCTGTCCTCTCTCCCTTTGGGATATCTTTGAACCAGATTTCCACGTCATTTTCCTTTAGATAAAGACACTGGGGCCATAGAATTAACAATGCCACTCTGCAAACGCACAGAAACCTGAAATCCATCCGGAGTTGAAGTTTATGATCTCCATTCTCATATGTAAAGTAAGTTTGACTTTCCAAACAGAGTGGGAGGTGGTTTGCATGAATACTGATAGAGATCAGTTGAATTGAATGGTTTAATGCTGTGCTGTGAATATTATGTAATTCTGCAGAAACTATAAAACAATGACTGGAAATAGTCCTGGGTACTTTAGTTATTTTCTTTGGTATTCTAAGCTGTGTGCTAGCTGGGCCCAGGACTCACATGTAAGAAGGAACAGAACATAGTTGCATATAACAATGCAGTATTTTGGGAGTGTGGGTGTCTGTAGTTGAAGATGAAGCTCCATTATCACAATGTTTTTCAGACGATGTTCTGAAATATGTTTTTGTTTCCACCCTAGAGCAAATCATTGACATCTGGCAGTGGACATCTTCTGTTACATATGATTTCTTTTGTGTGCTTGCAATCTCTCGGAGATCAGTAATAACCTTGAGGCAGTGTTTGGCACCACATGTGACTTTACTAAGTATTGCATTGAAGATTTCCAGCAGGACTTTCAATGAAATGAAAAGAAATTCTAGCTGTTCCTTTGTACCTCATTTCACTGCTATTTTCTGCAGTTTATCAGGCTTAGGAGTTTGAAAAATCATCACTTGCAATTCGGGATTCATTAATGTCCTTCAGTTAAATTGATGAATTTGTGAAAGTTTGAATCATTCTCTTAGTTTATGCATAATTCCAGCTCGAGTTTTATCTGCAGCTGCCCAGTATTGCTAAACCTGCCATTGCTATTCCCAGTCTTAAAATTTAGATCATGGGGTGGCACAGTGGTTAGCACTGCTGCCTCATAGCACCAGGGACCTGGGTTCAATTCCCAGCATGGGACACTGTCTGCGCAGAGTCTGCACATTCTCCCTGTGTCTGTGTGGGTTTTTTCCTGAATGCTCCGGTTTCCTCCCATAGTCTGAAAGACATGCTGGTTAGGTGCATTGGCCGTGCTAAATTCTCCCTCAGTGTACCTGAACAGGTGGCGGAGTGTGGCAACTAGGGGATTTTCACAGTAATTTCATTGCAGTGTTAATGTAAGAGTACTTATGGCAAAAATAAACAAACTAAACCTCTTGTAATACTCTCAATTTTAAACTTGATGCTTATGACCAAGTACATTACGTAATTAGAATATTAATCGTGCTGCAAATAGTTATCTTGGCCGATCTGCAAGTGCCGGTAGACCTGGGAAGAAGAGAGCGATTGGAATGCTCTGTCTGAGGTATGAAGAATTTCCCGTGTATAAAATTCCTGATGGTCCCACTGTGAGTTCCCCCATGAACCTGCAATCCACCGCTCCCCATCCGGCAATCTGGCCCTCACAGCAGGCCTCACTCCACTGGGATGCTCAATAGCTGTGAGGATGGGTAAGGGAAATGCAACATCAGAAATATCTCCTCCTCAAGGGTTCAAATCAGCTAATGCCTACAGGGCTATCAGAAACAGAAAGGTCCAGGAAACTCCAGGCAGCAAGAAGGATGTGCAAGTTAGATGGATTGGCCATGCTGAATTGCCCCATAGTGTCCAAAGATGTGCAAGTTAGGTGGATCGCCAATGCTAAGTTGCCCCTTCATATCCAAGATGTGCAGGTTGGGTGGATTGGCCAGGATGAACTGCCATTAGTGTCCAAAAGTGTGTATGTTACGTGAATTGGCCATGCTAAATTGTTCCTTAATATCCAAAGATGTGTAGGTTAGGCATATTGGCCATGGTAAATTGCCCTTTAGCATCCAAACATGTGTAGGTTACCTTTGGGAAAGGATTAGCCATGGTAAATGCATGTGATAACAGATAGTAAGGAGTTTCACAACACCAGATTAAAGTCCAACCAATTTATTTGATACTAAACTCACAAGCTTTTGGAAATGCATAAGCCCTTCTCTGACCAGAACTCCCACACAGCTGATGAAGGAACAGTGTTTCTGAAAGCTTGCGAGTTTACTATCAAATAAATTGGTTGGACTTTAACCTGGTGTTGTGAGACTTCTTACTGTGTTTAACCCAGTCCAAAGTCAGCACCTCCACATCATAACAGAGATAGGGTAGAGAATGTGTGCCTGGGTAAGATGCTCTTTCAGAGAGATCCACAGAAATGATTCCCTGGCTCGATGGAGAGTGAGCAGTGAAAATTGACATCTAGATTCACACTTCAGTGCAGCACTGACAGTGTTGAACTGCTGGAGGTGCCAACTTTCAGTTGAGATGTTAAAATGAGGGCAGTTAGGCAGTAAAGATCTCGTGACACTATTTTGGAAGAGAGCAGGGAAAGTCCTCTGGAGCCCTGGTCAATATTTTTTCTTCAACTAACATCACAAAAATCAGATTACCAGGTCATTGTCACATTGCTATATGACCTTGCTGTGTAAATATCTGCTGCCAATATTCAAGGTTTTGGCTCTCTGTGTAGATACTGCTGGTGCAATACAATCCCTGAGCCTGCAAAGTAGCAGCCAAAAATCTTCCAGCTAGTTCTGGAGCAGTCCACTGGTGAGGATGCTTGCACAGATGTGCCATTTGTGCGTTGGATGCACACGTACATGAGGTACATACTTGGCTTCAGACTAAACACCCCAAAACTCCAGCCTGCTCTGCCACACAAAACTGCAACCAACCATCAAGGTCCATAATGTCCAAAGATGTGCAGGTTAGGTTGATTGGCCATTGCTAAGAAATTGCCCCTTCCTGTCTAGGGATGCATAGGTTCAAGGAATTAGTGGGTATAATATGTAGGATATGGGAGTAGGGCTTGGGTGGGATTGTGTTCGGTGTAGATTCGATGAGCTGAAGAGTCTCTTTTTGCACTGTAGAGTTCTACGATTCTAAGATAATGAGCCTCTGGACAATGTGTATTATTCCTAATACCAAGCACATCAATATTCTCTCCCAGGCTATGGTATCCTCTGTTACGGTTTGCCCAGTTAAAAGGCTTAATTTTAAAGTATTTCTATCTAATGTAACTAACTGTGCTGTGCTTTGATCTAGTTTAAGCTAATTCGGCCACATCAACTTGGAATTCAGGGTCCAGCCTAGAGATTTTGCTGTGTTCTCTAGATGTACAATGTAAGCTAAACAGGTTTGGTCATGAGATAAACAGAAACTTTCAGAGCCACAGAAGCCAACTGTTGAAGCAGCTTGAGACCGCTTATACCCAGCTTCTTAATAATACAAGATAAGTATTAAGTTATATCGTGGACACAGATCGATGTTTAGTTCGTTCAATCCAGACTATGTCTGAGTTGCTCAGTCCCGTGATGGCTTTTGGCTGCTTTCTATCCCTCTTTCTCTCCCCCCCACTCTCTCTCTCTCTCTTAAGTAATCCTTTATTCACTTTCTGTAAAATTCTTATAAAAGATACTTAAATAAAGGAGTATTTACTTCAAACCAATTGTGCTTAAGTTTATTCTGAAGAAGTAAACAGACCCTACACAGGCCAATATCCCAGTATCGAGGGACTGGTCATGTTTGACCAGCTGTGATAGGCGGGTCACATTGTCCACATGCCCCCGACACAGACTCCCAAAACAAGTGCTCGGAGCTCTGTAATGGCAACTGATCACTGGGAATGGGGGCAGAGGAAATGCGACAAGGAGACTCTGAAAACCTCCCTAAATAGAAGCAACATCCTGATTGACACGTGGGAATCACTTGCCTTAGAATATACAAACTAGAGAAGCATCCACAAAGGTGCTAATCACCTCAGGCATCACTGAGTGGTCAACTTAAATAGCAAGAGAGAGCATGGAATCCAGAGCGTCCCTCCCACCTCATCAAACACCTCCTGAAAAACATGTAATAGAGTCAGTGCCTCCAGGAATGGATTATTAATCGGGAAACCCACCTCCCCCGAGTGAAACAAGTCATCCCCAACCCTCAGAGACTGCCAAAGACGAAGAACATAAGATGACTGCAACCAGGCTCAAATGTTCCCAGTCTTCTAACATAGCAACACTGGAGCAAGAAGAGGCCATTCAGCCCCTTCACCATTTAACTAGACCATCACTGACCTTCTACTTCAATGTCATCCTCCCACATTGTCCCACATCAATTCATATCCAGGGATACAAATCTCAAGCAATCTCAAGAATTACAACGGGTGCAATTTCATTACAAATCCAGTAGGTTTCCTTAACAGATATCTTAAAACTTAAGGTTTGCAAACAATACAGAAAACAACTACACTGTAGGTAGTGAGTGCACATTGACTGCAGATAAGGTGCTTGAGTCCGACCTGCTTCCAATGGAACCAACTCGCTAGCCTTTCTCCATTGGCATCGTACTGATTCTTAGCCTCCATTCATTCTTACACATCACATGAAACTGTCCTTATGTCAGTCTCTCTATGCCTTTGATTAGTTTCTCTGTGCTCCGATTAGTCAACATTAAACTGAAATTAGTCCAAAATGTAGTTGATATTTCCCTGCATGTTCCTCCTGCACGTAGTCATCTACCCACAGGGCATCTTGTTTCTTTTCTCCTGCAAGTTCAGACTTTCTCGGCAACTTTCCTCTAATCATACATTATCTGATCGTTTCAAACCTTGCTTGAGAAAGCCTAACTGCGGCAATTCTTTAGACAGGACAGTTTGGCAAGGCACACCGTGTTCTGGGAATTATCCGCTCATTTCAACAGCCCATTTGCAATAAATTTAAGCAAATTCTTATCTATCTGATCTGCCATTTTATAATGACCTTGAATAACCCTGTGCCATGAGGGCCTGATTTGGACACTGAGCAACAGCAATTGATTATGTCCCCGCTGGATAATAACACTGGTAGGGTTGGCTGTTCTCATCCTGAGATGGCAGTAGGTTTGTGTTTCACAGAGACATGCTCCTCTGGAGCAAACCAAAGATTCATTTATTTATTAGTGTCACAAGTCAGCTTACATTAACACCACAAGGAAGTTACTGTTTAAAATCCCCCTAGTCACCACACTCCGGCGCCTGTTCAGGTCCACTAATTTAACGTGGTCGATGTACCTAACTAGCACGTCTTTCAGAGGAAACTGGAGTACCCAGAGAAAATTCACGCAGACACGGAAGGGAATGTGCAAATTCCACACAGACAGTGACCCAAGCTGGGAATCAAACCTGGATCCCTGGAGCTGCGAAGCAGCAGTGCTAACCCACTGTGTTGCCCTGCAGATGTGCAGGTTAGGTTGATTGGCCATGCTAAATTTACCCTTAGTGTCAGCAGGACTAGGGTAAATACATGGGATTACTGGGATAGGCCAGGTGGGATTGTCAATGGTGTAGCATCGATGGACTGAATAGCCTCCTTCTGCATTGTATGGATTCTATGATTCTAATAACAACCCTAGCTGGAGGAAAAGATTTCTGGATTATTCTCTCCAGCCTGATGACTGCAGCCCAACTCTGAATGACAATCCAAACCGTGACTTTCATCTGACCTCCTACTTCAACACAGTGTGCTTGCTGCTGGCGTTGCAGTAGAAGCTGAGATATTGACCATCAGACCCTGCAACACATCTGGGTCCACAAGGTCTGTCATGAGGAGGCCATAGCTGCCAGGCTGAAAGGGATAGTTTCCAAGCTGCCTTGTGCCAAGTTGGACCTGCATTCTGCCATGCTCCTTGAGAAGGGAAAACAGTCTCTGCAGCAGGTTTGCCAATTCAGCCAGCATCTATATCTGCACGTTCATCAGTATTGTCCTGTACCCTTCCCATAAAATCATAGAATCCTTACGGTGCAGAAGGAGGCCGTTTGGCCCATCGAGACTGCACCAGCAACAATCCTACCCAGGCCTTATCCCCTCACATTTACCCTGCTAATCCTCCTGACAATAAAGAGTCAATTTAACACAGCTAGGCAACCTAACCTGCACACCTTTTGTGTGTGGGAGGAAACCAGAGCACCCAGAAGGAACACATGCAGACATGGGGAGAACATGCAAACTCCACACAGACAGTTACCTGTGGCCGGAATCGAACCTGGTCCCTGGTGCTGCGAGGCGGCAGTGTTAACCACTGTGCCACCGTGTCCCTCATCAAAGTCCTCATCTGACGCCTCTGCAATTGGATTCGTCTGCAAACCCACTCTATGAGCTGGCACACAGTTCCTCCTGGCCTGAGTACAGTCTATTCATGCCTCTTGAGGTGACTGTAGCTGATCCCAATCCAGTAACATTCTTTAAAAGTACAGACAGATCTGGTGCTGCTGGATGCAACTGTTAGATGATGTTATGGCTTTTTATCAAACATTCTGCTTTGGTTTGCAGTATGCAGTGTCCAGCCAGGGCTCAGCTCCTGCCTATCGGGAAGAAGAGGGGAAAGACTGGGATGAGATGGAAAGCAAAACCTGCATGGGCACATGGTCTTAGCAGAAAGCTGGATCAGGGTGAAGTGGGATTGTAAACCCAGAGCCTTGATTATCTGGAATCTTAAAGCAGAAAATTAAAGCTTATGATAGTCACAAGAAGTTTAATACTGTAGGATGCCTAGAGGGATAAA
Organism: Sphyrna mokarran; assembly: GCA_024679065.1. Taxonomy (NCBI): domain Eukaryota; kingdom Metazoa; phylum Chordata; class Chondrichthyes; order Carcharhiniformes; family Carcharhinidae; genus Sphyrna; species Sphyrna mokarran. The sequence continues at coordinate 41,660,092 of JAGIQG010000024.1, forward strand.
ATAATACAAGGGTGAATTAAAAAGGAAATTAGAAAATCAAAGAGAGGTAATAAAAAATATTGGCACATAAAATCAAAGAAAACCCAAAGATGTTTTACCAGCACATTACGGAAAGGGAATAACTAAGGAAAAGGTAGGCTCTATCAAAGTTGTAATGAGAGATCTACCTTTTAATATATTTTTTGGAGTATTCAATGTAGGTAAATAAAGCTGTTAGTGTATAATACGTGTGTATGTGAGTGCGTGCGCATGTGTGTTTATGTACATGCGCGAGTGTGTGTGTGTATGTGCATATGTGTGTATGTAAGTGTGTGTGTGTGTGTGTGTGTGTGTGTGTGTGTGTGTGTGTGTGTGTGTGTGTGTGGGGTGGGGGGGGCAGTGGTGGGCAGTACGGTAGCACAGTGGTTAGCACTGCTGCTTCACAGCTCCACGGTCCTGGGTTCGATTCCCAGCTCAGGTCACTGTCTGTGTGGAGTTTGCACATTCTCCTCGTATTGTGTGGGTTTCCGGAGTAACCGGATGTGCGGGTTAGGTTGATTGGCCATGTTAAGAAATTGCTCCTTAGCGTCCATGGATGTGTAGGTTAGAGGGATTAGTGGGTAAATATGTAGGAATATGGGGGTAGGGCCTTGGTAGGATTGTGTTCAGTGTAGACTCGATGGGCCAAAAGGCCTCTTTCTGCACTGTAGGTTCTATGATTCTATGATGTGTTTTGTGTGTGTCTGTGTAATGTAACTGGAATGATTAGTAAGTTTGCAGATGACCAAAGGATGATAGTCCTCATTGTTATCCGCAAACCCTATCGGAGGATACGGCAGGATGTAGATCAGTTGGAGACTTGGGCAGAGAGATGGCAGATGGAGTTTAATCCAGATAAATGCATTTTGGAAGGTCTAATACAGATAGCCTGGGAGTATTGATAGGCAAAGCGATCTGGGCGTACAGATACACAGGTCACTGAAAGTGGTAATGCAGGTGGAGAAAGCATACAGCATGCCTGCCTTCATTGGCTGGGGTATTGAGTTTAAAAGTTGGCAAGTCATGTTACAGCTTTATAGAACCTTACTTAGGCCGCACTTGGAATATAGCATTCAATGCTGTTCACCACACTACCAAAACAATGTGGAGGCTTTGGAGAGGGTACAGAAAAGATTTACTAGGATGTTGCCTGCTATGAGAGGAGATTAGAGAAACTTGGTTTCTTCTCACTGAAGCGATGGAGGTTGACAAGAGACCTGATGGAAGTCTACAAGATTATAAGAGGCATGGGCAGGGTGGATAGTCAGAAGCTTTTTCCCCAGAGTGGAAGAGTCAATTTCTAAGAGGCACAGGGTTTAAGGTGCGAGGGGAGAATTTTAAGAGAGATGTATGAGGCAGATTTTTTTTACACAGGAACCCATTGCCAGGTGGAAGTATTAGAAGCAAATATGATAGTCACTTTAAAGAGCATATTAACAAATACACGAATGAAATGGGAATAGAGGGATATGGTCCCTGAAAGGGTAGAGGGTTTTAGTTAGGTCAGGCAGCATGGTCAGTGCAGGCTTGGATAGCTGAAGAGCCTGTTCTTGTGCTGTAATTCTCTTTGTTCTTTGTGTCTGTATGTGCATGTGTGTGCGTATGCATGTATATGTGCGTGTCTGTATGTACGTGTGTGCGTGTGTGTGTAAATGTGTATGTGCATACGTGTGTGTGTGTGTGTGTGTGTCCAGGGTTAATTAAAAGGGGGAAAGTTAGAGACAGGTTGTCTGTCAGTGCTTAGAGATGGAAGGTTGATGTATTGTAAATGATGGAAGTTTGAATAACACGTTGGATCTATGGATCTAGTAAGAAGCCTCATAACACCAGGTTAAAGTCCAACAGGTTTATCTGATGGACTTTAACCTGGTGTTGTGAGACTTCTACTATGCCCATCCCAGTCCAACACCGGCATCTCCACATCACGTTAGATTTAAAATTTGTATTGTGAGAAAAGTGGAAAACCTTAACTGTTCAATTTTAAAAGGGAATTCAGAGATTTCATGAGTAAACAGAGTAGCAATCTACAATTTGGGAGCAATGGAACCTGAGAGAAAGGGGAAAACGATATTTAAGGATGGGTGTTTAATAGAGTTGGTGTAGTGATGGAGGAATGCCCAGAAGGTCAGTTCCTCTGTGTGTGAGCCGCTGTCGAGATGTGAACGGTTTGAATTCGAGGCAGTCACCCAGTGTTAAATTAGAAGAATCTTTCTTTTGGAATTCCACATCAGAGTGGAAATGTTTGAGAAGTTGAACAGTACACCTTTATTAATGTGACAATAATTCCGTGACTGGATGTTAGATATAATAAGAAGCTTTACAACACTAGGTGAATAGACTCAAGTGGGTCCACTCACCTGATAAAAGAGCAGCACTCTGAAAGCTTGCAATTCCAAATAAGTCTCTGGACATTTACCTGGTGTTGTGAGACGAGTTATTGTGCCACTCTAGTGGGATCGCCACATCATAAATATAAGAAGCATAATGAGACAGAAAACACTGGAGGGACTGACATCCTTGAAAGTGGGTATGTCACCAGGGCCAGATGGATTTATCCCAGCTGTTAAAGGAGACCAGGGAGGAAATAACAGATGCTCTGACGATTATTTTCCAATCCTCACCGGGTGGAGGCAAGGCCCCAGACCATTGGATGTCAGTGAACATTTCACCATCCTTTAAAAAGGATGTGAGGGATTGGCCTGAAAATAATAGGCTGAATTTGGTAGTGGGCAAATTATTGGAAACACTTTTGAGAAACAGGAAATTGGCAATTAGCAAGGCATGGATTATTCAGGGATAGTCAGCATGGATTTGTTAGGGGAAGATTATATCTTACGAACAGATTCACATTTTTAAGGTAGTAACTAGGAGGATTGATGAGGGTAATGCAGTAGATGTTGTCAACATTGATTTCAGTGAGGCATTTGACAAGGTTCAACATAGCAGACTGGTCAAAAAGATGAGATCTCATGGAATAAAGGGAAAGATGACAGATTGGATCCAAAATTGTCTCAGTGACAAAAGACAGAGCGTGATGGTCAATGGATGGTTTTGCTAATGGAAAACAGTTTCTAGTGGGGTTCAACAGAGCTCAGTGTTGGATCTGTTGCTGTTTGTTGTGCATATTAATAATATGAACTTAAGTGTAGGTGGCATGATTGGGAAATTTATACATGACACAAAAACAGGCCACGTAGTTGATAGTGAGGAGGATTGCTGTTTTTTTCCAGAATGATGTCAATGGTTTAAAAGAATGGGCAGAAAAATCACAAATGGAATTCAACTTGGAGATGTGTGAGGTAACACGATGGGAGAGGACAAAAGCAGCAAGGAAATATTCTATAAATAGGAGAATATTGAGAGGAAGTGAGAGACCCTGAAATGTGTGTCTGCAGGTTGCTGAAGGTTGTTAAGAAAGATATGGAATGTTTTACTTCATTGGGCAAGTTATTGAATACAAAAGTAAGGATATTATGGTGGAATTGTGTAAAACATGCTTATATCACAGCTTTATGCATAGTTCTGGTCACCACATTACAGGAAAGACATAGTTGCCATGGAGGGTAATCTCTGGGAGCATAACTTCCAAATGGTAGCTTGATAGTATTGATCCCTTGAGATCCCCCTGCCAAATGAACCAACCAATACCAACACATCTTTCTCCAGTGAATTTGACATTCAATTCCTCTAATGATGGAATGCTGTGGGAACATTGTTTTAGAGTTAGATTTAGAAGCCGTGATTCCAGGTTTACCCGTATTGTGTTACCTCTTTATAATGTGCACATGATAGACCTATACCAGTTGGTGTGCTAACACACAGGACAGACAATTCATTTACCTCCCCACATCATCAAACTTGCTCTTCAATTTCTCCTACATCTGCACACAGCATTTTTTAGGGAATGGGGCAATTGCATCTTCTCTGAAGTGTAGAAAAGCTGAAGTTCCTTACAGTGCTGAGTCTGTCTGGGTATATCTGCTGTCATAGACTGACTCAATATCATTGTTCTTCGTCTTTTCTGCCATGATTGATATTTGGTGATCTTGTGTTTGGTCACAATGTTTGTAGAATCATAGAACCCTACAGTGCAGAAAGAGACCCTTCAGCCCATCGAGTCTGCACCAAACACAATCCCACCCATGACCTACCCCAATATCCCTACATATTTTACTCATTAATCCCTCTAACCTACACATCCCTGGATACTAAGGATCAGTTTCTTAGCATGGTCAATCAATCTAACCAGTACATCTTTGGACTGTGGGAGGAAACCGAGGTATCCAGAGGAAACCCATGCAGGCACAAGGAGAACGTGCAAAATCCACATAGACAGTGACCCAAGCCGGGAATTGAACCCAGGACCCTGAAGCTGTGAAGCAGCAGTGCTAACCACTATGCTAACATGCCGTTAGGATCAGAACATGCCGCAGCTGCTCCACTCGTTCCCCAGCTAAAATCCTTGTGGTTTCTATTCAGACTGGCCATCACTGCATTTCAATGTCAGTGTACACATCTTAAGAATGGGGGTGACCTATTGGACAGTTAGTTTATCTGCCATGAATTGTACCATTGACGTCCATATCCTTCAGGAGTCGGGTCAGGTGTTTGGCTCACTCCCATGTTGGCATTGGCTGTGTGTTGGCCACTTTTATTCAGGTGGACGATGCTGCCACTGGCAAAACTGTTTGTCTGCATTCACATGTTGGCTAGAGTTTTACCAGCCTGCCCACCATGGGAATCAGAGCGGGTGAGGGGTAGACCACGGGAAGCTTTTAGTGTTCTGGCTATCACACCAAGGCTGGAAATTGTACCCAATGCTTGAGGGCGTTATTTGTGGCATCAAGTTTCTTACACGGCAACGATGTCTACACTTCAAAACGGCTTCACTGGCTGGAAGGAACTGTAGAAGTCCCTGAGGTGTGAGAAGATGCAACTTAAATGCCCGTCTTTCTCGCTTCCTTCTGTTACATTCAGGACATGCCAAGAAACTCTTAACTGTGCCCAACAGTGACACTGAGGGTCAGTGAAGGACTCATAGACTGAATAGAGATATCAAAGAATCACCAGAGAATAACGGTTAAATTTCAAAACATATTTAAATTCCAACACTGTCGTTGTTTTAATATTTAATTATTGAGAGTAATTTTCAAAGAGCTTGCAGAACTAAACACGCAAAAGAATTAAATTTTCATAGTCTCAGAAAAACTGATGCACCTTGTTGGCAAATCCACTCATGTCAGCAATTGAAGATGGTTAAAAATTAATTCACTATTGTTGTTTTAAATATTTTTTGAAAGGAAGAGTTTCATGACTTTTTTTGAAGAAGTGGAAAAGTAAACTTCTCGCTGTGTGACTCTCGAAGGGAGCATGGGGAAGTGGGGAAGGGGGAGGGGGGGCAGAGGTATCATCAAGTCTTGTCACAATGCCAACCATGATAGCTCTCTCCAAGGTCAGTAGATCATGGACTGATAGTTCCAATGAAGGTGCTCAGGATACAGTTGGAAGCTGACACTCCAGAGGTACTCTAAGAGTGTGTTACACTGTCAGAGGTGTCATCCTTCAAACAGGACGATAAACCAAGGTCTGGTCTCAAATTGAAGTAAAATGTACCATGACAACATCCAAGAAGCAGCAGGGCCCGGGAAGACTGCTCGATATTTTTCCCTCTGCCAACATCACTAAAAACAGATTATTTCAGCTTTTATTGTATTTCTGGTAGCTATGCATAAATCAACTGCTGCATTATCTACATTACAAAAGTGATTACACTTCAAAAGTGCCTCTTTTGTAACGCTGTTTGAGGCGTCCTGAGAGCGTGCACAGTGCTCTGTAAAAGATTATTTTTTCTGACCTTGTGCTTGCTTTTGAGACAGTGGCAGCCAGGAGCAGATTGTTTAAACCCTGCCCCCTTTCCCCTCCTATCCCTTCACCCACCCCCCCCCCCCCCCCCCCCTCCCAACAAGGCCATTAACTACGCGGTTGGCCCATTATTGATTTCAGATTTCCTGCCATTTGCTGCACACAGAGAATGTTTCTGGAATGCCACTGTCAGGTGGACACACCCATCACCACCTACAAGGCCACACATGTTCTCAAGCTAGTAAAAGCTTATTATATTCGCTAAATTTCCTCTGCCTGGATGTTTGCTTGGTCACAGAGAGTCAGCAGAGTTTCCAGAACGGAGTGCAGGACCCTAACACTGAAATTTGACCATAATACCACAAGATAGAGGAGCAAAATCAGGCCATTGGGCCCATCACGTCTGCTCACGTCTTATTCAATCATGGTTGATATGTTTCTCAACCCCATTTTCTCGCTTTTTCCCCATAAAATTTTATCCTTTTACCAATCAAGAACCTATCTATCTCTGTTTCAAATACACTCAGTAATCTGGCCTCCACAGCCTTCGTGGCAGAGAATTCTATAGATTCACCACTCTGGCTGAAGAAATTCCTTCTCATCTCTGTTCTAGAGTGTTGACTCTTTACTCTGAGGCTGTGCCATCAGATCCTAGTTTCTCCTACGAATGGAAATATCTTCCACACAATCACTCTCACCAGGCCTTTTAGTATTCTGTAAGTTTTCTTTTCCCAACAGATCTAATTTTTGCCAGCAGGGGAAAGACAGCATGAGTGAATCATGCAGGAGGGAACTCAAACTCAGCAGAGGCATTTGATCTTAGCACTAAGCTCAAACAGATTCCACTTTGGTTGCTTCAAGAGCCTTAACCTAGAGTGTGAGAGTTACAAATTCAAGGAATAGACAGTTATGAAAGGTAAATAGGGTCTACATAATTGTCATTCCATCCCCTGTCTTTCAAACTTAGAGAAAACAGACTACAACTGTCGATGAGAAGTTAAAAGAACTCGATTCTAGCAATCTCAGTAGCTGCTTCTTGACATTTCTCTGAGGGCTATCAATATGTTATTGTGAATGCTTGGCTGATTTCCAAAAGCTACAATTATTTCACAGGGAAAAGGATTACAAGTTCACATTTTGATTGACAGCTCAAATGGTTATTAAAGGATTAGGAGTATGAATAACATTTGTTATTTGAATAAGAATTAACCTCTTGAAACTTAGAAGATTTGAATGGGCTTTTCTAGAGTCAATAGATATTGGGGAGAATTCACCACTCTTCAGAATCATACCTGCAAGAAAGGAAGATGGTTTGGTGGCTGGAGGTCAATCATCCCAGCTCTAGGACATCACTGCAGAGCTCCTCAGGATAGTGTTTTAGGCCTAACCATCTTCAGCTGTTTAATCAATGACCATCCTTCCAACATAATGTCAGGAGTGAAGATGTTCACCGATTATTGCAAAATATTTAGTACAATTCACAACTTCTCAGATACTGAAGCAGTCTATGACCAACTGCAACAAAATCTGGATAATATCCAGACTTGGGCTGATAAAGAGTAAGAAACATTCATGCCACAGATATGAAAGGAAATGATCATCTCTAAAAAGAGACACTCGAACCATCATCCTTTGATTTTCAATGGCATTTCCATTGCTGAAACCCTCACTATCAAAATCTGGGGTTACCATTGACCAGAAACTGAACTGTACTAACCATATATCTACTGTGGCTACCACAGCAGCTCAAAGGCTGGGAATCCTGCAGCTCACTCCCTGATTCCCGAAAGCCTGTCCACCATCTCTTTAGGCGCAAGTCAAAAGTGTAATGGAATATTCTCCACTTGTCCTGGATGGCTGCAGTTTTAACAATACTCAAGAATCATAGAACCCTTCGGCCCATTGAGCCTGCGCCGATCACAATCCTACCAAGGCCCTACCCCCATATTCCTACATATTTCACCCACTAATCCCTTAAACCTAAGCACCCCAGGACACAAAGGGGCAATTTTTAGTGCGGTCAATTAACCTAACCTACACATCTTTGGACTGTGGGAGGAAACTGGAGCACCAGGAGGAAACCCACGCAGACACGAGGAGAATGTGCAAACTCCACACAGACAGTGACCCAAGCCAGGAATTGAACCCAGGACCCTGGAGCTGTGAAGCAGCAGTGCTAACCACTGTGCTACCGTGTCACCCCACTGTGCTACCATGCTGCTGTGAAGCTCAATGCCATCCAGGTCAAAGCACCCATTTAATTGCTGCTCCTTCCACAAACATTTAATCCCTTCACCACTGATGACCTGTAGGAGCCATGTATACCATCTACAAGATACACTGCAGGAACTCACAAGGTTCCTTAGACAGCACCTTCCAAACCCATGATCACTACCATCTAGAAGGACAACAACAGCAGATACCAATAAACCCTGCCCCACTATGCCCTGCCCCTCTCTGGCCCTACCACTTTGGCACAGCCTGGTGCTCAGTGGACAGTGCCAAGGTGCCTGGTGGGCAGTGCTAGTTTGCCCCTTGGGTAGTGCCATAGGCATCCCTTGCCTCCAACCTCCCAGGCAGGCTTCAATGACCTTTGTCCCCACCAGCAGGGTCTGGACGCTTGTTCACTGTTAGTAGGGAGCAGTCATAAATTCTGCATCCAGCATTCCAGGCCCAAGGAGGAGCTCCCCCCATGACCAAGCCTGTCCTAACAGTCACACCATCACCGCTGGTGGGGTGTCCCCTCCAATTGCCAAGGCCTCCAGCACAGAAACTCAGTTTCATTTCCCCAAGTGGATCCTTAAATTCGAGTTGTCCTTTCTTCTTCCTTCTCTTCTCAACAGTGGCGGTTACTGCTTCTCTGACTGGGCCGATAGCAGAGAGATCCAGACCACTATCCTTATAGGTGAAGCAGTCCTTGTTCAAATACAACAAAACCTTGACATTATCTAGGCTTGGGATTACAAGTGGCGAGTGACGTTTGCACCAAACAAGTGCCAGGCAATGACATCATCAAAAACAGATACTGTAACTATCGCTGTGTGGAGTTTGCACATTCTCCCTGTGTCTGCATGGGTTTTCTTAAGGTGCTCCGGTTTCCTGCCACACTCCAAAGATGTTTGGATTAGCAATGGCCATGCTAAATTTCCCCTTAGTGTCCCGGGATACAAAGAACAAAGAGCAACACAGCACGGGAAACAGGCCCTTCGGCCCAACGAGCCCACGCCGCCGTCCTAACGTCTTAATGACATATCCTTGACTTTAGGCTATGCCTATTGTTGAAGATTCCCATATAGGGACCAATATAGGGACAATTTGTTACCCAATCAGCCTAAGAGCACATTTTTGGGATGTGGGAGGAAACCGGAGCACCCGGAGGAAACCCACGCAACCACGGGGAGAACGGGCAAACTCCCGCAGACACAGGCCCATGTGTAGATTAGAGGGATTAGTGAGTAAATACATGGGACTACGGGGTTAAGATCTAGATGGAATTGTTGTCAATGGGCCGAATGGCCTCCTTCTGCACTTGTAGGGTTTCCATGATTCTGTAGTTTCTTGACATTCAATAGTGTTACCATCATTGAATCCCACATTGTCAACATCCTTGAGGTTGCCATTGATCAGGAATTCAACTGGACTCACCACATACACACAGAGACAGGTCAGAGGCTAGGAATACTGTGACAAGTAGCTAACACCCTGATTTCCCAAAGCCTGTCCACCTGTTCCCAAAGCAACAAGGCACTAGTCAGGAGTGTGATGGAATACTCCTCACTTGCCTGAGTGGATGCAGCTTCAACTACACTCAAGAAGCTCAACATCATCCAAGATAATGTAGATGTGATGCCATCCAAGATTGGTATCACATTTACAAACATTCAATCCCTCCACCACCAACATTCATTAGCAGTAGTGTGTACTGTCTACAAGATACACTGCAGCAATTCACCAGAGATCCTTAGACAGCACCGTCCAACTCATGACCACTTCCATCAAGAAGGACAAGGGTAGCAGATACATGGGAGCACCACCAACTGCAAGTTCCCTTCCAAGCCACTCACCATCCTAACTTGGAAGTATATCATTGTTCCTTCACAGTCACTAGGTCAAAATCCTGGAATTCTTTCCCTAACGGCATTGTGGATAATCCATAGAACATGGACTGCAGCGATTCAAGGAGGCAGCTCACCACCACCTCCCCAAGGGCAACCAGGGATGGGCAATAAATGCTGGCCAGCCAGCGATACCACAAATGAATGAAATAAAATTGGACAGCTGGCCTGGCAGTAGCCTTCTCATTGGCTGCCACTGGGAAGACCACCACTTGATTCTGATAATGGACTTACCCCATTTTGGGAAAGTCCTAACCAAGAAATCTAAAGCAAGACATTTAAATAAAATCAATTTCAAATGACATGGAATGACAGCCTTGAAATTTCCTCTAATCTCTTTGGACTCGAAACAAACAGACAGATACTTGTTCTAAAATACTTTGGGATGCACTGAGATTGTGCAAAAGTCGATGTAAACATGAGACACTAAATGAATTTTTAATTTTTTTTTGATTAAAGTGTTGCTGTGAAATTAATCTTGTGCCTCAAAGGGTTAACCTCCAGTTGACTATTCAGAGCGCATTGGCTAGAATATCAAATAAAGAATTTAATAGCATTGTGAATATTTCGAAACCATATCAAATTGAAACATCTATGGTGATTTTCACAGAACTTTCTCCATACAATGCTGGATTGGTTTCATTCATTAAGCACAGCAGGAAACTTGTATTGAAATCTGGACAGGTTAGGTAATGTCGATAATGTTGAAGGCAACTCTTTGTGGTTTCAAGCAATAACTGATTTATTCATCACATTATTCATTCAAGATAAGGATCAGAGTGCACAATTCTACTCTCTTCCCCACTCCGGCTCCAACTGAGGTCCCTCCCTGACCCCAGAACGTGCATCCTTACTCCTGATTGGCTCAGCTTCCTGTGCTGCCACTCCATTGGGTCCGACCCGATCACCTGATCCGCGAGAATTGCCCCCTTAAAGGGGCCATGTCAACACTGGGAACATAGCTACTCCACAACAAGCTGGAGGTGAACATTTCGCCTGGCAGCTCAATCAGCCCAGCCCTCGAGACACAAAGCTTGGAAGGGGAATGAGGGATTTTACCTTTGGAGATTTGCTCTCTGTGATAAAGGACAATTTATGGTAGTTTCGGTTTCTGGACGTCGATAAGAGACATTAAATCCTTTCTCTCTAAGTGAGACCACTCATTCACTAATATCAAATTGTAACGTAAAGGTCAGTCCAATCCAAGGTGCCATTTACTGGGATTTGTCACTATTGAGCTAATCTGTGATCTCTAGTGAAGGTTAGACCAGACTCTGCCGTGAAAACTTAACTCCTTCTTCATCAGCCGTCCTTTGGGAATTGAGAATGACTTATTTCCACACAATAAATATGTTTACAATTGTCTCCATAGGAATCATTTCCTCCACAGTTGAAATGATTCCATGCCCCATTACCCTGCATTACAGGATTCTGGCATAGGGATCTGTCAATTCAATTTCTTTGCTCTCAATGTTATACTCACAGGGCAAAATTTAATGTCAGTCTTTGGGTTTTGCTGAGACCCTCATTATTTTCAAAGGGTCCTGAGATCACCGGTAAGTCCAAGGTGCACTGTTGAATGATTGGGTAGATAGGTTGCTTGGAAGTTTCTGTGCTCTCTGTGACACCTTGGAGGAGATCTTCCAGCCATGCACACCGGTGGGATCATACAGTCCTGCCGACGGCACACCCCTGTCGCGGGTTTGCCGGTGGCGTGGAGTGGATTCATTGGGAAATCCCATTGACAGCGGGGGGAGCAGAAGTTTCTGCCACTGGCCATTGTGGGTCATCTCTAGTTGCAGAGAAATATGCCAAGGGAAGGCCAGACAATCTCGCCCCCTTATCTTTACCTCTACATATTCCTGACAACAAAGAACAAAACAGCATGAGAAACAGGCCCTTTGGCCCAACGAGCCCGCGCCGCCACCCCGATGTTCCCACCTCTACCCGCAATCCCTGTCCATGTTTATAGATCTATGGATTAAAAACCAAATTTGAGACAATTTAGAGAGAATTTGTTTTGCCAATTAGCCTAAGAGCACATCTTTGGGATGTGGGAGGAAACCGGAGCACCCGGAAAAAACCCACGCAAGCACAGGGAGAATGCGCAAACTCCCACAGACACAGGCCCAAATCCATGTATCTGCACAGCACAGCGACAAAGTCCCTCAATGTGTTTAATGTCTTCCCAAGTGTGTCATCTCCAGGTTGGTCAATCACAAAGCCAAGGACTTCCATGAGGTTTTGTTTCACTGGATCGTACTTGCTGTAATAGGGGCAAAACAAAGTTGCTATATAAATGATTTGAGTTCTCTAATAATGAAGGCTTATACTGGTCTCTTGCAGATGAATTGACACACATCTTTGCACCAATCCAATAAATGGAAGCTGCATCGGGAAAGGATTGGACAGTTGTATTTTTTTTTAATCAAATAAATATTGGAGGTCAATAACAGAATCAGAATCGGGAATTTCACTCCACGGGGAGCCTTAGTGAAGAAATAACAAGGATTTCTGAATGTTGCTTCCCGCAGTGGGTTAGTGCTCAAACCTGCGTATTGACAGTTGGATTTTTAGATATCACATTTTACTGGGACTTGGTGTAGTTGGAATATCTGATTAATCACACATAAAGCCCTGGGCATCTGTCACAATCCTCTCCAGATTTCCCTCTTGATGTCCATTCCCTCCCGAATCCTCAGCTGCAGCATCGTTGTGGATAATTGCATCACCACTTTGACATTAACTGAAACTAGGCTCACAGCATAAAAAACATTCTGAAAGTTTTGGTTTATCGAGCCTCAAGAGTTTCTCGGGTGTTGAAATGTGGCTGGTGATGCCACAGCATCTGTTGTAATGACCAATGGTAACAAGCTGTAAGGGTCAGCTGACCCAGTGAACCATGGAACCAATGACAGAATGATGTGATGATCAGCTGACCAACTGACTCAGTATCAATAAGAATCTGTTAGGAATCAGAATGGTCCAGGATGATGTCTCAAGTTTGGAGTAACAAAGTTTCTTTATTAAACCTTTTCTTTAATTTAAAAGCTGGAGGAAGTTTTGTTTTATTGGGGACAGGATTCCTCAATTCTTTGTGAAGGTCAACTCCCATCTTTACATTGAAGGTCAATTCTTTGTGAAGGTCAAGTCCCATCGTGTTGTGTGGTGTGGATTCAGTTAGTACAGGTCCAGCAACTTGGCATTGTGAGATTCTGTGGCCATCAGTAGCAGCAGAATTGTATTTAAGGCCAGGCATATCCCCCAGCAAGCCAGAGGATCAATACTGCTTCAATGGAGAGTGCAGGAGGACATGGCAAGAGCAGCACCAGTCACACAATACAGAACTGCCTGCTTGACAAATAGTGGAAGAAGCATTTCATAGACAAAGCTAAATGATCCCACAGCTCAAAACAACGCTCTGACACATCTGGTTCTGACTGGTGGCAGATTGGAGGGGGAGGCTGCACAAATATCTTTGTCCTCAGTGATGAGTGAGTGTAGCATATCAGTGCATTTCAGTGGTTCCAGGTTACTTATCAAGGTTAAATACAGCCAGCCAATTAAATACCTCCTGTTAATTAGTTTTTACAATATCCAGTTGCCCAACTATCTCCTCTTTCATTATGACTTAGGCACATGAAAACTCCAGGACCCTTTTCACATCTGAGACAACCACACGTGTGGGATATGCGATCAGGTACAGCACCTTGAGTTCCAGTCCTTAATCAACTAGTGTCACAGTAACCCATCCACAAAGCAGGAGAACATGCTAAGAGCAGAACCAGTCATACTTAAAAATGAGGTGTCAACCTGGTGAAGCTGTAACACAGGACTACTTGCTTGACAAATAGTGGAAGAAGCAAGCCATAGACAAAACATTGGTCTTCATTGGTCAAGATAGATGCAAAAGTTCTCAGTTAGTGCCTCCAGATTTGCTTTACCCACAAGGAGATTGGTTATGGCTGTTTAGATACCTATCAGGCCTATATAGGTCTCACCTCCTCCAGAACTTACAGCTGGAATAATCCAGAGTTTACTGTTTTCAAGGTTCTGCTTGTTTTCTTTCCTCGTTCCCTGAAATGTCACTGCAATTCCTTCTCCCTTTTCTTTGTTGTCACTGATATGGATCATAACCATTGGCTATTGGCCCTCCCTGCCCATGTCTGGTACTAAGGAGCCAAGTCACCATCGAGAATTTACCTCTACAGTAACAGCAGAAACGCTAACACCTGCCTTAGCCAGAGAATCCCCTATGCCTGTTACTTTTCTAATCTTCCTCTTGTAACATGGATTTGGGTCAGGCTGCACTTCCAGGGAAACTATAACTCTCACCGGTATTCAGAACTGAAGTGCACTCAGGGAACTTCTGCGCACACTGCATAATCCTTTGTGACTGCCTGAGGTTACTTATTCCCTCTCTGCTTGCATGTCCTTAAGCTGCAAGGTGACTACAGCTAGACGTGCTATCTCTGTAGCTCTTAGCTTTGTGGATGGGTTACTATGACACTAGTTGATTAAGGGCTGGAACTTGAGCTGCTGTAACTGATCACATATCCCACACATGTGGTGGTCTCAGACATGAAAAGGGTCCTGGAGTTTTCACATGGAACAGGATGTACATTCTATGGGTCTGAACCATTCTACCGTACCTCCATTTATTAGGTAGGGTGGCATGGTAGTTAGCACTGCCACCTCACAGCGCCAGGGGCCTAGGTTCAATTCTTGGCTTGAATCGCTATGCAGGGTCTGCACATTGTCCCCATGTCTGCGTGGGTTTTCTCCGGGTGCACATTTTTCCTCCCACAGTCCAAAAGACATGCTGGTTAGATGTGTTGGCCATGTTAAATTCTCCCCTAGTGTACCTGAATAGATGCTGGAGTGTGGCGACTAGGAAATTTTCACATTAACTTCATTACAATGTTAATGTAAACTTCTCATGACATTAATAAATAAACTTTAAAAACTTCAAATTATGAGACAATTAAATTTAGAATTTAAATACATGAAGACACATTGGCTATTCCCCTTTAGCTGTTTCCCCTGTATGAACATCACTTTATTTTATAGAGGTATAAAATATTTTCAATATTTATACTGAATTCTTGTTATCAAGTTACCTTGGATTTTAATTTAATGAAATACTTAGAGCAGATCCATATTACTAATCACTCTTGTTTAACTTCACCTTTATCCCTTAGATTTGATTAATCAAGTTTTGATTGTTGTTACATTATGAATTCTCAAACTGTCTTTCATTTCTATATTAATTAATTGCTCTGTTGTATTATTTAGATTAAATTAAAAGCTTACGGGTGTACTCACCACACTTGACTTTTTGATCTGTATCATCACTTTGTGGTTTTTCTTTCCTCTTGTTTAGTTGAGTCTCTCAGCCTGATGACACATCGCGGGTACTTAACCTCAAAATCCTGCTGTTCTCACAGTGCACCCTCTCAGCGCATTCATGTGATCAGTACAATCTTCCAACACAAAGAAAACCTTCTCCAGTGATTTGCTGCTGGAAAGAGATTCTCTTCCTGCTTTATCCTGCTTGTGCTGTTCTCCTTTTGTTCTCAGAGTGCTTTCTTTCTGTCTTTCCCCTTTTGCTTTTTCTACCCCTACCACACACACACACACACACATACATACACACACACACACATACATACATACTTTCCACTCTTTGTTTCCCTTTGAAATTTTTGGCTTATTTTGTTTCCTGGCCTAATGTCATCTGCCAACTCAACTACTCAACTCCCTCTTTCTTCATCCAAGTCATTGGCGTATATGCTGAATGACTAAGGCCACAGAACAGATCTCTTGGGAATTGAACAAGCTATCTGAACAGTACAAGGACAGGTAAGAGGCTAAGAATCCTGCAGAGTACATAGCCTCTTGACTCCCCAAAGCCTGCCCCCCAAAGGCACTAGTCAGGAGTGTGATAGAATACTCTCCACTTGCCTGGATGAGTGCAGCTCCAACAACATTCAAGAGGCTCGACACCATCCAGGACAAAGCTTGATTGCTACCCCTTCCACAAACATTCAATTCCTCCAACACCGAATAGTAGCAGCTGTGTGTCTTATCTATAAGAAAAATGGCAGGAACTCAACAAGGTTCCTTAGGCAGAACCTATCAAGCCCACAACCCACCACCACCATCTGGAAGGATGAGGACAGCAGATATGTGGGTACACCACACAGCCTGCAAGTTCCCCTCCAAGTCACTCACCATCCTGACTTGGAAATATATCGCAATTCCTTCACTGTCGCTGGGTCAAAATCCTGGAGCTCCTTCCCTAACAGCACTATGGATACATCTACACCTATACCCTCAGGGGCTGCAGCAGTTCAGGAAGGTTGCTCATTCTCACCTTCTCAAAGGCAAATAGGGATAAGCAATAAATGCTGGCCTAAGCCAGTGTGTAAATGAATTAGAAATGATCTACATCTTGCTAACCTTGCAATGTGCAGTCCTGACTTGTCCTCCCTCTTGTATCACTTAATGACTTGGATGGAAGCTGGAGGTTCACCACTGCCAATTCAGTGCTCAATGTCTTGGCAATATCAAGTACTTCTCTCTCCTGTGCATTGACTCCTGTGCTGCCACCAAGCACTGCCCTGCATGTCACATCTCCAGAGGATGTGCCCAGAGATGCTCTCTCATTCCGGCTTTATGCGCACAGCTCATTACCCAGGGGCCTGCCAAAGAGCTAATACCCTCTGCATCCATCCTGCTCCGAAATCAAATTGCCCTGGAATAAGTCAGATGCATATGAACTGTCCGCGCAAACACATTGCGAGTGTTAATTAGTGGGGGTTAGTGGGGGTGGAGAGTTAGCGAAGCTCATCCCCAGCAGCAAACGACCAAGCAAGTTTGCTGGATAATTGTGCTGACCACTTGGATGCTCTTTGACAACAGAAATAAAAAGCCAGAGCCAAAGGAATGAGTCAACTGAGACAGGACTCTCGCTGTGAACTTGAAGAGTGCTTAATGAATCGTATCGTTGGTGCGGGGAGGAAGAGGGAGTCTGCAGTCAGACCTGCTCTCCTTTGAGAATACATGAAGCTGGAATGAAAATGACAGAAATCAGCACATCTCCAGACTCAGCAGAAGTCAGCGGAGCTTCCAGTTAATTTCAGCTTGTCTCATTGGCGAGTGACAGTATCTCGGACACACGCTGTGCTGTGAAGGAGCATGAAGTCTGAAGCTATTTGGAAATAAAAGAAGAAATTCTGAAACACCACAGCCCAGGAGACAGCCTTGTCAAGCGCACACATATTAAACTTGAAACACGGATGAAGTGGACCAATATCAGGATTATTCATTTTCCCAACACTTCAATTTCTTCCTGAATTCTCCAGGTATTTTCCCAAATCCGTATGTAAAGGAGGAATAAAATAGTTCTCGAGTATTTACTTGCTGTGATCTCTCTACCCTGCAAGAAAAGCAATGGCTGCAAGATTATTGTTCTTCTTTCCAAGATATCCATTTAGTCTAATTTATTAAGATTTTATTACTAGGTTTGGCTTTATTTCACAACAGATTCATAACAAAAATTCAGGCCTTGATGAATAATCCGAGATGATGCTCAATATTATCATAGATTCCTACATTACAGAAGGAGGCCATTCAACCCTTCAAAACCATATACTCATATTAATAAAGAGCAAAGAACAAAACAGCATGGCAAGCAGGCCCTTCAGCCCAACGAGTCCGCGCTGCCACCCCGATGTTACCACCTCTACCCGCGATCCCTGTCCACGTTTATAGATCTATGCATTAAAAACCAAATTTAAGACAATTTAGGGAGAATTTGTTTTGCCAATCAGCCTAAGAGCACATCTTTGGGATGTGGGAGGAAACTGGAGCACCCAGAGAAACCCACGCAAGCACGGGGAGAATGCGCAAACTCCCACAGACACAGGCCCAAATCCATGTATCTGCACAGCACAGCGATAGTCACTGAGCTGTCGTGTTGCCCATCAAATGGTCCAGGTCAAGCGCACACTAACGACGTGAAGCACTAGGATACTCAAAAAAAATCCAAGAGCAGCCCTCTCACGACCCATCGCGTGTACGCCCCTTGTTAGACAACAAGGCAGATCGAAGTACCTGTAGGATAAAAACAAATCTTTCTCTACACCCTATAACACCTATTATGCATTCTGTCTTTTCCTTCTCTATGAATGGTATGCTTTGTCTGTACAATAGATGTAACAATCATAAATCAAATCAAAACACTGATCACAATCCCACCTAGCCCCTATTCCCATAACCCACATATTTACCCTGTTAACCCACTGACACTAAGCAGCAATTTAGCATGGCCAATCAATCTAACCCACACATCTTTGGACAGTGGGAGGAAACCGGAGCACCCGCAGGAAACCCACACAGACACGGGGGGGTGGGGGGTGGTGTGTGTATGTGCAAACTGCACAGAGACCCACGCCGGGAATGGGTCCCTGGCACTGTGAGGCAACTGTGTGAACCATTATGCCACCGTATATCATGAGGGTACCGCATTGTTAACTATGCTTTGAAGATGAGATGTTAAACTAGAACTCAGCTGCATCTCAGAACATCATCAGAGAAAAGCAGTTGTTTTCCTCATGTCTTTGGTGACTCCCACACTTAACCAACTGCACCAAAAACAAATGAAGCAGTTGTTCATTTCATTATCTTTGTGAAATCTCGCTTTGTGCATCATTCCGGCCACATTTGCCAACGTAACTGTAATTTATTCACTTGAAGCACTTTGAAATATTCCTGAAAGATAGGAAGAGACGCTTGCTATAACTTTCTGATCGAAACGAAACATTCTGTTGGGTTTTCACCAGAATGGTTTTGTGAATGGACATTATGGCATTAAAACCTGAAGAGAACCTTGATAAAAACAGATATTTGTATACCTTTGGAAAGTCCTTTGCTTCCAGTTTGTTGTTGCTATGATGACATGCACCTTTAGGGGTTAGCACTACTGCCTCACAGTGCCAGGGACGCTGGTTCGATTCCGGGCTCACTGTCTGTGCAGAGATTGCACAATCTCCCTGTGTCTGTGTGGGTTTCCTCTGGATGCTCCAGTTTCCTCCCACAGTCTGATTAGGCCAGGGTAAATTCTCCTTCGGTGTACCCGAACGGGTGCCAAACTCGGGGATTTTCGCAGTGACTTCATTGCAATGTTAATGTAAGCCTATTTGTGACACCTCTCTCAAACACTACTATCAAACACTACCTGGACTCCGTGAACGGTAGTCAATTAGCAAGTAACCATAATCAAAGTCAATCATTCCAGTGAACATTAAGTGTGTACAATCTTAACTTCAAATAAAACACTCACATTATTGTGTCACCAATCTTTATGCCTGTTTCAAGAAAAGAACATACTGAAAAAGCTCAGCAGGTCTGTCAGCATCTGTGCGGAGAGGAAATAGATTTAACAATTTGAGTCCATATGACTCCTATATTTTGATTAAAGAGAAGATGAAGAATGTAACACGGTGACAACACAGTTTCTGAAGAATTGACTGAATAGAATGCAAGTTTCCATCCCTTCACAAGCTGTGGGAGAAGAGCTGGTTTAAAAGTGAATTAACCATCCAGAATTAACACTGCAATGAAGTCACTGTGAAAATCCCCAAGTCGCCACATTCTGGTGCCTGTTCAGGTACTATGGCCGATGCAGCTAACCAGACCGTGGGAGGAAACCAGAGCACCCGGAGGAAACCCAAGCAGACACAGGGAGATTGTGCAAACTCCACACAGACAGTGAGTCATGCCCCAGAATCGAACCTGCGTCTCTGGCGCTGTGAGGCAGCAGTGCTAACCCTTAAAGGTGCATGTCGTCATAGCAACAGCAAACTGGAAGCAAAGAACATCCAAAGGCATACAAATATCTGTTTTCTCAAAATACATTCCTGAAAGATAGGAAGAGAAAGGCTTGCTATAACTTTCTGATCTAAACGAGATATTCTGTTGGGTTTTCACCAGAATGGTTTTGTGAATGGACTTTATGTACACACAGCCCTATTCCGGGACCACACCTTACTCAAACCCACAGGCAGCAGGT